>VNWY01000891.1:0-25764 GCA_009869845.1 Pseudachorutes palmiensis | reverse complement strand
AACGTGTGTAAACTTGACATTTTGAAAACAAGTGCGTCAAAATGGGAAGCCTATTAGGCTTAACATTCCCAGTTGTTTCCATTTAAGTTCATTGCACACGGGACGTAACTTTCTCGTCTCGATTGCTAAAACTTTGTGACTTGTGGAGTCACACCCAAAGACACAATTCCCGAGTGAAAGTAGATCCCATTGGTTAGACAGTTGGTTTATTCTTGCGAAATGAAACAAATGGAGGTTGTTTAACTTCTTGTCTACGTCAATGCTTTTGTCTTTAGGTGCTCTGCAGCCTTCCACTATTTAACTTAATCGCTCTCGAGAAAGAGACGAAGACGAGATAATTCCGCCCTTAACTTGAAGGCAGACTACTTGACTATCCCCAAAAGTCCTTTCATCAGTGCCAGAAAGAAAAGCATCGAAGGATATCCTTCTAATTATACGGAAAAGAAAGCTCCTCGTCTCACCACTTGATTCTATTTTTTCTTTTTTCTTGAAGGAAAGGAGCGAAAGGGCAGTATGAGGGAAAAGCTTTCCTTTAGTTTATTTACACGGTTCAGATGACATAAAAAGAATCTCCCAGGTTTATAACACTATATACTTGTTTCCTCCATTCCCATTTACAGTTTCCTCGTATGGTGAAAAGAAAGGGAGCCAGAGTCTGTCAGAAACGAAAATAATTTCGTTATGATGTGCATCCTCGTCCAGGGTCTTGAAGAAAATGGGGATCTTTTCCTCCTTTTTATTATTTTCTTCCAGTTTGCTGGAGCGGTAATATACTAAGGAAATTGTTATCGACCATTAAATGTGGGAGAGCAGAACAAACATTCCCAGTTAACACGGTGTTGGGGATTGAAGTTTTTGCATAAAGTTGTTATTAATGACACCCATTATTCGGGTTATAACGGGGGCTAAAACGACAGGCTGTCAGAATGAAGGATTTCTACATTATGTTCAATGAATGTAATCGAGCACTCTAATTCACTATGATTAATAACACGACAGTCTCAAAAATATTGATTCCAACCCCTCATCATTTTGTCTTAGATTAGCTATTAGGGGTTTTAACATTTTTAACTAAAGAAGCCTATTAGATAGGTTGAGATTTGTAGATTTGTTTTGTTTTTTATGTAAACTCGTTTCAATTCGACTTTTAAGCTAATTTTAACACTTTTCTTTCAGGTTTCAATTCCTACACTTACAATGAAAGTACTCATACCGATATTCGAGAGGAAGTAATCCTGAATGTCACTTATGAAGATGGGAAATGGAGTAAGCCCTACTTTGACTGTGGTGGCGGCAACATTTGGATGATGACGTATACCGTACCTTTCTTTGATTTCCATTACCAGAACAACACCTACTTCTTCAAGTAAGTCTCTTTCCGATATTTCATCACTTTTGAATATTTAATACCTACAAACATCCTTTCCTTTTGTCCCAATTTATAATTCACTAGGACTTAATTAGATTTCCATTTAATCCTTGACTTCTCTTCCCACATAGAGCCTGGAACATAAACGTATCAAACAACTAAATAAGTCAGAGAAATTATGCGGGTACATTTGCCATACCAGGAGATCGAAGAACCAAGTTTTCATGCTGGTTGTTGAGCTTTCTCTAAACATTCTTCATTCCTTTTCCACTGGGTTAAAAGCATAACGAAAAGTCAAAGATACACATCCTGGTACTTATTCTTTCATCAAGTTATTCATGAGACTTTATTTCAGAGTCAATAGAACTGTTATCTTTTCTATTTAGACTTTCTAGAGACTTTTCATCCAAATGAAAAGTAAATATTAAATGAAAGGATGTGAAAGCCTGTCATTTCCATTATGTTCAAAGAAAGCTTAACTTGTATAAAACTAAGGAATGCGAAACCGTAAAAGTTTCCATTTGGATGATAACAAGGATACCCACTTTCACTTATCTGATTCAACAAAGTTCCGTAATAGTATAGACACTTTTTGCTCTCGCTTTTTAGAACAAGATTGTTACTTACATGGATATGATTGTATTATTTATTATTCATGACTTGAATAAGAAAAGGTCCTTGTTTCCGGTACAACAAGCGGAAAGATGGAGGTAAAAGCACGTACGGCAATTTTTTTCGCCAAGTAGTCTCCCGACCTTAATGGATGTCTAGGTTTTTCCTTTATGGTTGAGAGGATATCACTTGAAATTTTTTGAAAAATTTCACTCAATTCAGTTCACTCCAATTTTGAGTTGTGCAATCTCTCTAATAGAATTTCATATGTTCTATTATGATTTTATTTATTTGGGTTCAAGAGATCCAAATTCCAAAGCCATATGCCCTATGTTACATCAGCTTTTGTAATGCATGATCAAACAAACTTAAAAGAGATTCTGCCTACCAACTTTCTCAGCTTATTTGGTCTGAATGGAAAGTAACCATGTCCTTTGACTCTGATGAGAAACGAAAATTATTTTCTTGTTTTGATCAAACAAACTAAAAAGAGATTCTGCCTACCAACTTTCTCAGCTTATTTGGTCTGAATGGAAAGTAACCATGTCCTTTGACTCTGATGAGAAACGAAAATTATTTTCTTGTTTGAACTACTTATGTGATTGGGTGTGGTAGCAGTTACATTTTTACAGAAAAACCCTTCGTGCATTTATAGGATCGAATAGAGGAAATTATATTTCTGTAATGGGAAAAAGAGAAAGTTAAGAAAGAAAGTTTTTAGTTAAGGACGCATTGAACATGTTTGAAGGAAATGAGGCAAACCAAAGTAACACACACCGCCTACAAAATCTGATCCATTTTTCCGAGAACAGGAAAAAAGGAATCCCCACGACTCTCCGCACTTTGTAAGTTTTTTTCAGAAATCGAGATTGTCTAGCCCTGACATGAGACGGACATGTAATATCCTTAAACCAAAACTTTCTTCTTCATCCAAAAATACTATTAAGCAATTTACCCACACAGGAAATGTTGAAAGTTCATTTTTCAGCCCCCATGAGGAAATTATAACTTTAGTTACTATACAATTGAAAAAAGTTTTGCCAGAAGAAACTTTGGAGGAGGAAAGGCGTCTTGCGTAGGATATTTACGAAATTGAATTTGTCCAACTTCAGAAAATTTGGGACATTGTGCGACTAAAGGAATCCGTTATGCAAGGGTCTCTTGCGTATTGTCATTTTGTGCGAGAATTCTTGCTTTCTGATGTATTAATTATTAAGAAATACTTCATAAAGAAATGTCAAGAATTTTCTGGTTACAAAAGAACTTCTTTTGACAGCCAAAGAAAGTTCAAAACAAGAAAACATCTACAATTTCAACTACTGTTCATTTGCTTTTGAAGGGAATTCCTTCCCATTTCCTCAAAAGTCTTTTTGAAAACAATGAAAGATTAAAGGCAAAGTTTTGAAATTATGTGCTGCTTTTGCAACCGGAAACATCATTATTCTTTAGCCAAAATAAATCTATAGGCAGAAGAAAAAAGTTCCCACAGATCACAGGGTATGGGATAGAATTTTATTTCCGGCCTTTTTCAATCAGTCGTTTGGCTTTTGACGATCTTTGAGCACAGAACAGCACAGACAGGAAGCGTCTTTGTAAAGGATCATTGCAATAGTAGTTTTTTCCAATGGCAGTAGCAAACCTTAACGTATTTCTAACATTGTATAATCTAACGTATTGCGTTGTAGAAAAAGCGTATTTTCAAACCCATATTTTGGTGGATTCATAAAATATTTTTACAATAGGAGCATTTCACCACCAATTTGGATCCTTTCGCCCTGCCCGATTTACAATTTGCAGAACCCATTGAGCCAAAGGAATGGCGGACTTCCCGCCTGTGTATCTAATTGGCACTCCATGACGGAAGAGAATAATGGTTGGTACTAGACTGACGCCGTATTTTTGAGCCAAGTTCCAATTCTGGATAACATTCAGCTTTGCAATTTTGATGCTTTCCACCGTGCCTTGTAGAATCCTGGCCGTTTTCACGTACTCTGGTCGAAAGACATGACAAGCTCCGCATTCTGGGTCGAAGAATTCAACGAGTACGATTTGATTGTTCCCTATCACTCTGTCGAAGTTGGAACGGTTGAGTCTTAGAACCGTCGGATATTTCCTGGCTGAAGTAATGGCTGAATTGACGACATCTGGGCTACTGCCTCTTGAACGTGTCACGGTCTCTGAAGAAAATTGGATGAGGATGAGGACAAAGAATAAGGACACTATTGTTGACACGACGCTTGCCGTCATTACTGCTTCGGAGGAAAGAAAGTTTATAGTCTATATAGTCTATTGGTTTGTTAGCTTTGCAGACAGTCAACGACTTCCGGTGATTATTAGCGTCGTAAAGCCCAATTAGTCTACTCCACTCAAATGAACCAGGAACTGAATGTTATATACTGTCTCAATTTAATCTTTATCATGCTGTCGGCAGCATAAATGAAAGGAAAGAGGTTGCGAATAATTTGACTTTTTGAACTTTCCATGTAATCAGCGACTGTGCAAGTCTTGGGGAAGGAAGTGATAAGCGCTTATTCTGCACGCTGGTGGCCATGCGAAGCCTTTAATTAAAATTATCTAATTCGCCATAAAAAAAAACCAATCGAACTGGAAATATTGCCTAGCTCTTTTTCGAATTGGAGTGAATAAGTTCAAGTAATTAATGTCCAATACAAAGGCATCACCCTTAAAACTTTTTCCTTACATTGTACAGGCAAAGTTTTCCTTCTAAAATGACAAAAGGGAAGGATGTTAATTAGGACATGTCTATTTTCAACTAAGGATTTTATTATTCGATTACAAAAAAGTTTAAGCATCCATTACTACTTCCCAAGAGGAACTTTGCACATGGAAAAGTATTGATTTCCAAAAGAAAAGTTTTTTTTTTCAAATTCAAGGCAAACAATGGGTGAAAGGCAAATACACCCACAACTCGGATCCTCCTATTTTGAATCTGTCTTTTTCGAAAAAAGAAGTGAAAACTTCGCTTGGTCGAACAATGGTAAAGTGAAAGCGAAAGTTGTTGAAAATGTAAACGAATATCCTTCGAGTTCAAAGTCACATTCTCCCAGATTTCCTGAACTTTCTCCGACCGTATGAACCTATTTTTGAAGTTTGAATTACAGAGTTTAACATATAAATGTGGCGTAGAAAAACACCAATTTTACTTGCCTGGCTTCTTTTAAGACCCTCGAGTCTCCAATATTAACCACGTACAGCTAACGGTTTTCTTTTTGTACTGAGTTTCTAGCCAATTTTTAATGCTTAGCCGGACAGTATTTTGAATATGAATATCCGTTACAAAACCTTTTGCAACACTTTGCTTAACAAACCAGAGGAAAATTCAAACTATTTGAGCACTCTTGTGTAATATTAAGTAATATAAAGTGTCGTATATCATATTATGTCATGCACAAGGGAAATTGAAAGGACGTTTGGAGAATCCTGACTCGGGCATAAGGGATAAAGGGACACGCCTAATGTATTGAATCCATTCTAGTACTGACGATGATAGATTTGAATTGAATTGAGTTCCTTTTCTGCAATTCTGAAGGATGATGGTGTCTTATTTCTTTGGACAAAACTGATTCTTTTTATTCTTTTGAAATCACACAGGGGCACGAGTGGGATTGATATCGACTTGAGAAGAGTTGATATTGATCAATGTCCATTACCAGAAAATTCTACAGAGCTAAACATCTTTGCTGCTTCCGACAAGTGCAAAAATGCTACGACAAAGGTAAGTACCAGCCATAAGAGGACTTTGACTGTCCAATTTTGAGCTAAAAAATGTGCTTTAGCTTCTCTCGGACGCGGTATCGGTCTCTTTCAAATATGATTGAGAGCACTCCTTCCATCTATCTAGCCGGTAGAAAAAGAAGTGAACCAGCTGCAGAATTTGCCTAAATCAGCTTTTTAGAGCTAGTCTACGCCTATATAATCTAGGATAGCAATTTGATATTCTTCAGGGTTCACCCGCAGCTGCATCTTGAAATGAAAACAAAGCCCTTAACTCTAGTAAGGTTCTAGATTCCACATAGAATCCTAATTCCACATGCATGTACACGAAACTAGCGCCTACCAATTCCCGGCAGGTCCAATTACCCTCAAATCCAGCCTGATGAGTACCTGCTCTACCGTTTACACTGCTGGATTTTGCGTTCTCAGGTTACGAATGAAAGTTACAATTCCTCGCCTAGAGATTTCTTTCTGCGGTCATGTCTAGTCTTATTATATGATTTGTAATTCATAATGTTCAGACATGGATTCGTTGATAAAAAGAGAAAATAAGCAACTTGACACCTGTCATTGTTCTTGAGATCAAAAGGAGGAACCATTTTTAGCCCGTATTTGCCAGTATAAATGCCGAAAATTGAGCTGACAGGTTTAACAAAGACCTTCTAAATAACTGACATTGTTCAAGACAAGACCAAAACCTTTAATTAACTACACACGCAGTGTAAATCCATTCAAAACATGCCCCAGAAATACGCGAAAATGAAAACTTTATGAGTGGGTGTGTTTATTTTTTGGGTCTTTTAATTACCAACTTTAAAAGTTGAAATTATATGGCATTTTAACTCTTAGAATTTGAGACAGGTATCATGAGATCGTTAAAGCCCGAGAATACCTTTGGTTTAAGCATGGTAGGCCTGGTAGGTTTCAAGAGGAACGTTTTCTTTTACATGCTTTCTCTCTAATGCTTCCAAAGTGGAGAAAGTTGAGGAATCGTTGAACTTGCTATAAGGAGTTTTTGGCTGTGGTTTTTGTACAAAAGCGAACACGCTTTGCTGGCAAAAGAAGCGAAAGTACCTGGACAAATAATATTTTAGCACTTCAATTCAGCCTTCCTTATTTTATTATTTTGCCAAGTCTAGAATGGCTTCATGCTCTGAGATTACATTGTCTCCCATGCTCCCTGATGGAACTGATTTCCGTGAAAAAATGAAAATGGAGAGAGGCTGTTAGGATCCGCCAGAGTTTTATTTTCTGTCGTTTCCGGGATTTTTCCTCCTGCCATTTGTCCTTTCCAGGAGAGTCTGGAAATCTTCCAATTTAAATAATATACAAAGTTTCACCGCTTTGGGGAAGTAGCAGGTGCTTCCGAAATCAAGTTCATAAATCTCACAAGGGCTGGAATTATTGACAAATTCAAACACATATTTCACATCTAAAACCTTATGTAACCTTTTAACCTCCCAAAACTCTTCAATATAAAATTAATCTTCATACTAGAAACCCTTTTTACGCGTCCTTTTTGATTAACAGAGCAGAATTAATTTATAATTCCAATTAATCTTTGCCCTTTTAAATCTTTTCTCTGATTCGCTAATAAAACGAAGCACGCACTAAAGACCTAAAGTAAAGTTAATGACGTGAGGAAAAACTTTTGTAAGAGCTAATGAGGACTTAAAGTCTTCATTTCCTAGTAACCTGAAGTCTCTCCTTTAGTCCCTTTTAAAGTTAAGGTTTTGATTCTTATATTACAAAGTTTACTTCCCAAGGCTTATTTATCCAAGCTTGAAGGTTCCTTTGTTCGACACACACGTGCGACAGCTTAATATGGTTTAAATTATAACCCTTATTGCTTGTCTCTGTATATAAAACTACAAAGTTCGATGAGAAAGACAAGACCGCACTTTCTTTATCGCAAAATGAGTGTGTACAGACTACTCCAAAAGTCTAAGATGTGTCAATTTAATAACTTAAGGTGAATGTAATTTTGTCTTATTTCAACAGTGCGTTGCCATCACAAATCTTGGATTTCGTCGTGGAAGCTACCGTTGCTACTGCAAGGATGGATTTTATTTCCCAAATATTACCTCACCTCTCAAGTTTTTCAATGGCTCTCTCCTTGAAGAAGAATATGAAAACAAATTCATGGTTTGAATTTTATATTCTGTTATCACCACAAAAACCCTTTACAGCAGGAACAGAAAATATGATACCTTGGTATGGTACTTGACAAAGGATCCTTTTAAAGCTCTTCGTCTTACACATCTTTAAAATTGGGGAAACGTAATTCCTCCCTTAAAATATGAATTTCCTATGTACACTTTCTCTGCCCCAAGCTAACTTTCACCATGCCGTCATCCTTTTACCAGTTTAACCAACTTTCACTTCCAGGATTTCATAATTCTATGCCGACATTGCATGTTTGTAACGTATTTGTAGGGATACACACATATAGCATTGCAAAGTGCAAAAAATAGGCTAAACTGGGATAAATTGTTGATATTTTACCAGGTTGTTAACCTGGTGCATTACTAAGGGTCCTTGAGGTATTCGAGCTAAAAGTTGTAGAAAATAAAATTAACCCTTAAAGCCTATGTTAGGGCCTAGATTCTTATAAGACAAGGTTTTGATGTTTCGTGAGATATTTGAAGCCCGGGTGAAAGACGATGAAAGGAAAATATCAAGTGTACACATAAGCCCGGAGCCAACTGATACAAAGGACTTGTATTCAATTTGAACTATCAAATCAAATTCACCTCTCCCTCGAGTGGTTTACTTTTATGAATATTAAAACTCAAATTATGATTTTTTCCAGGGTCGTATTTCCCGGTATGATGAGAGTGGTGCTTTCGAATGCCTTCGATGTCCATACGGCTGTGATATGTGCGTGGACGACAGGCCCTGTGTTGTTTCTTTGAATTGGCTCATGAGAAGTGGGATCCTGATACTTCAAATTGTTATCATCCTGATGCTTCCAATTGTCGGCCTTTTCACTTGGAAATATGCTGAAGTTAAGGTATAATTTTTAATAAAAAAAAACAACATCAGAAACCCATAGAAAGCTGTTAGAAAGAGTCTTTTCACCACGCCATTTTGGAAATGATGAAAATGGACAACCACTTTGTCCGTTCATCAGACGATTAATAAAATCTTCTGCTAATCCAATTTCCTCATTAAATGATAATACTTTTTCTCTCCTAGTCCAAATAAGTCACGGCTCTCTGCCCAATTCTTTGGCTGATTCCGACATTAATTGAATTAAAACTAAATCAGTTCAGCACTGGGTGCTTTCATGAAAGGGACATTTCTGTCATCTCCTACACACCTAAAGCGTGTGGGAAACTTTGTTTTTGAAAGCCCTTTACTCATGTCCTTGCTCATTGATCCATTCAAAAAGAAAGTTTTCTGGAGTTGAAATTTTCACAGCTTGATAAAAGAAAGGTTTTTTTTTACCTTACACACCCTTCAGAAACAAATGACATTCGGATTGATTTGACAAACAATATTATCAACTAAAAAGGAAGGTTGATTTCAGGATATTACAATATACTTTTCCATTCTAGGTCATCCGAGCGGCAAGTCCTGTTCTCCTCGGATTTATTGTACTGGGTGCATTCTTCATTTATTGCACGGTAAGTTGCCTCCATTGAACATCCCAGACAGAAAATGAAAAGGGTGAAAGCTAAAGGAAACATATTTCCTCATTTAGTCCTTGCTTTCACTTTCCCGTATATTTGGATAAACAACGGGACACACGAGACAACTTTTTTTTATTTTCAGAAAAGAAATTCATATTAACAAAGTTATTTTTCCATTTCCTTTTACACAAGCCAAGCCTAGCTTTTCGTATCCAAAAATATATTACAGTAGTAAATCCTAAAGGTAAAGGATAAAGTCCCTTTTTGATGGCAAAGTGGTGGAAAGCAAATTGACTTAAGGGCGCTTCAAGCCTTCTCTCGCTTTCTGGATTTCATAAAACAATAAAATGCACTTGGCCAAATCCAAAGTGAGAAGCATTTTTACGGTAGCTTTACCCAAAACCACAACCACACACTTTAGACCAAATGAAATTCCAAAAAGGTGAAAAGGTAGTGCACTCTACACACTTTTTTTTATGTAAGGCCTCATATTTGTTTATGTTTTGACATTTACTGGATTTGGCAATGCCATTATCACTCAATATTATCTATGAACTTTACTTCAAAGCCATGTGTGTCTATTTTTGGAATTCCAGATCCTGGTCATGTATCCAAGTCCGTCAATAATTACATGTACGCTTCGTGTCTGGTTAAGGGAAATCGGATTCTCCCTTGCTTACGGTGGTTTATTGCTCAAAACATGGAGGTATAGATTCAGTAAAAAATCAACCAATGAGGATTCTCTAATAAATATTTTTATTTTCAGAATATCGGTTATTTTCCGCGTCCGATCTGCCAAAGCTGTGAAGATTACTGACCTGGATTTGATGAAGCGTCTTGGCATCATAGTCGGAATGTTCACAGCCCTGCTTGTCATAAGAACCCTAGTAGCTCCGCCAGTGTCGATTGTGAGCTGGACAGCAGACGACCTGAAAGCATGGCTTTGCAAAAGCGATTGGTGGGACCATTCCTTTACAATCAGTAAGTTCAACTACATATTCTAATACCCGGCTCAGAATTTAAGGTAACTCCGATTCTCGGCTTTAGAGACCCGGGTTAGAAGTTCATTCTGGACTTCCAGCTTGTATTCTGCAGCTTATATTGGAGCATTCACGGTAGATAGTTTTTCAAGCACGTTGCTACTTAGAGAAGTATTGAACGCCATGGGGTGTTCGCGTGAAATTGAAGTGGTGATGGACGTCTTTATTTTAGGCTTGGTGTAACTTTCTCTTAACGTACTTTCTTCATCACACCTCAAAAGCCTTGAGAGAGTTTATTAGCGGGGAATAGAAGGAAAATTACCAGAGTTTGGAAGTGTCTAACAGACAATCAATTCTAGGCAGGAGGCTTTCACCAATCCCATGTGTTCTCACATTAACACTTGGAAATCCTCAGTCTCGAATCCTAGAAGCAAAGCTAATTCATTTATTCCCTTCCATCTCCAACTTGAATCTAATAATAAATCTCTCTTCGAGAAATCTAAACCCTCAACAATGCAAACATCAGGAAGAAGATATTCTCATCATTAATAAATTCGGAATAATTGAATTGTACTCTTGAATATAGTAAAACAAGAGTGAAGTCAAGAGAAATGGATGTGGATGAACCACAGTATCATTCAAGCATTTCAGACTTTGAAAGTCTGATGATTGATGAAATGGATTCTCAGACTGAGACTCAATACGTCTCAAGTGAATTCAATTAAGTTTGCATAGGATTTAATTTATACAAACAAAACTCCATCTTTCTCATATTAGAGACACGACCTGCGTAACGGATAAAACGCTCATGCTCATGCGCGTCAAAAGGCTTTCAATGTCCAAACGTGCCATTTTGTGATGACAACATAAACCACAAAAACTACCAAGAAAAACTCCATGCGCACCGACCCAGACTACCATTTAATGCCTTTTCATTTTTACTTTTTGCGCCCAGGGAATAATCCCTTACGTTCATTTTTTATTTTTGTAAGACTCTTCCTAATGTCGCTCCGTGCAGGAGAGAATGTCAAAGTAACGTCGTAACTCAAATGCCTTTCTCTAGTCCCAAGAAGGATATAAAATAAAATAATAAAATGTCGTTTATTAGTCCTTAGAATGCAATAATGGACTTAAAACGTGCTCTTCCATTATTTTAAAGAAGGTGACACTGTTTAATGCTCTTTTTATGGAAATCCCGTAAGTTGTTACTTTTGTAGGGCAAAGGAATGAGGACATGCAAAGGACACATTAATGTAACACCGTTAAGAGATGGAATTAGACCCAAGCACTCTATGACGGGACCAAATGGATATTTAAAAGGTCGGATTAGGAATGATTTTTAATTGAAATGAACTCAACAAAAGAGGAACTTTCTTTCCTCTAAGTTTGGCTAAAAGTTTGGAAGCAAAAGCGTGTGGGAGAAACTCTGCTTTCACAAGCTTTCTCCTCTAATGAATTTTTACCACTGTCTAAGTGGATCACTTATTCAAAACTTTTTATTAAAAGTCGACTCTTCCACTTTACTTTTTCTGTAGTAAATGCTACTATAAGCACTGACCTGGAATTAGCAGAAAGTGTAGCTACGTTCCTATAAAAAAGTATCAACTTGAGATATAGTTCGTTTTCTAAGCTTCCAAAAGTGAAACACGTGAAAGAAGGAGCATAAAACCCGTACTTTATTAAGAAATTTTAATAATTCATGCATGTGTCATCTTCGATTAAAGTTTTTTTTTTCGGAGGATTACTTTCTCTCTGATAGTTTGTTACACTGTTCTTGTTTGTTATAATTTTATGCTAAAGCACAAGTAAACTTTTCGCAGTTATCGAACCAGAAAGGATTCAAAGGCCTCCAGCCTTATGTTTTACATCACCTACGCACACGACTTTTTACTTTGATTCTTAGGTGAAATGTAGGAAACGAAAAACTTAAATGGAAAGTAAATCCGATTATAGGAGGTATCAGTTGGACTTTTCCAAAGGGAGAAAGCACAGGGAAAACTTGATATTAGAGATGGAGGAACACTTATTGGATTTTAGTTTCATTCCAACCTCAGTTTCTACGCATTTCCTCCATGTCGAAACTTTTACTGGTTGAAGATGAACTTGTCTCAAATTGCATTAACTACAGTGGAAATAGAGCAAAGCGAAATTGAGAAACGACCCAATGAGCTCCAAAATAAAGTTCCGAAATATTTCTTTGTATTCCTCAGGATTCTTTTAAATTGAAACTCATCGCGATTCGGAGATGATTACGTTATAACTTCCGTGTTTTGAGTGGAAGCGCAAAGGAAAAAAAGAAATCAACAAAGCAATTTCAAACATTTAAGAGTCTCCAAATTCCATATACCGGAAATTACAAATTCTGTTCTTGTGCATGAGCCTGCGGAGTCTTGGTAAATATATGGTAGTGATCCTACTCGTAAAGAACAAACGACAGGAAATTGCTGTCTTTTTCCAAATACAAGTTTGTCATGTAAAAATTAGTCCCTACTTTCATCTTTGATTTATTATAGGATACATGCGAGAAAGGAAAGCAATAACTTTTAGAGCAGCGAGGTTTACAAGTGGGACGAAAGTGTGTGCTTCAGCTTCCTTCCTAAGATTATGATTAATAAAAATATATAGAAAGAATATCTCCCATTTCCGCCGGCAGAAAAGCAACTTACATAACTCCTTATTTTCCAAAGTGGATGAACCGTAATGGCAAAACGATCCTTTGACCTTTCACTTTGCGACATAAAATGATACAAAATAAGATTTACAAAATGTGGCTATTTTGTTAAAGCATATCGGAAATGGGGGTAGTCATCGTCCGTCTGTCCTTAGAATATATAGTCCAACGTCTAATTTTTTCGGATCAATTACTGAGGTCAAAAGTGACAACCATTAACTTAACAACCTTATGTTATCCTAACAACCAATGGTTTCATTTTTCTTCACCAAAATATATTGTCATTGGTTAATGTTAGAGCATAGGGTGAAAGCAATTGGACCTATGGTTAGTTGACACAGGCGTGATTCTCTGAGCCTTCCGCGAGTAAATCTTTTATTGAAAATGGTGGCATTTCCTCTTTTATTTTTGAATTGGATCCCGTTCCCTTGTGGGTTTTGGAAAGAACACATGAACTAAAAGGATGCCTTGAGGATCATAATGTATCCCACGGGACCGGTAAAGTTTGTGAAAAGAAAGAGAAAACAGATGTGGTGGTAATGACAAGTACAGGAAAAATACTTCCGTTGGTTTTTGTGAAATGGTGGAAACCTTATGGAAGAATGGAGAGTGAAAGTAAAAGAAAAGGCAGAGCTCCCCAGCATCTAGCGATTTTCACAAGGCGAGAAGAATAAAGATTCTCTCTTCACTTTATATTTTTGCTTTGTGAAAGACTCTGGTCTGAAGGAGCAGACTTTCTCCTCAAATCATTTGGCCACCTTACTTTCTCCCCTTTAGAGAAAACTATGGCAAAGGGAAATCTCAATGACAATAAATACGGGTCTCCCTGAAATATTAAAATAGGCTCCTTTCAAATCTGAAATTGGATTCTGGATTTCAATTATTATGCCCTACGAACTTATATTTCAGAATTTCGGCACACACAATTCGCACACTGGAAAGGGCTCTGGAATTAAGTCAAAGAAAATCCTGTACTTATTTGACTTGTGGAAAAAAGTACATTTGTAGTGGAAATTGGGGAGATTCTGTCGCTGAAAAGTAATCGCTTCAACGTCCGTATTGCCGTCACAAGAGACTTTTCTGAAGCGCTGATTGGACTCAAAGCCCTACGGTTCCTGTGTCTATACCAAGCTTAGAGAAGAGCTATTGAAGTGCTAACACTCCCTTCATAGCTACGCTGTTTGCTTAGAATGGCAAACTCATACATAAATGTATCTCAAGGAGGCAAAACGTATATTCCAGAGGACCAGGGCAAGTTCATCTGGCATATAATATGCCAGGATCATTGCTATTAATGCATGTGAACATCAAAGACAAAGGAAGATCCAATTCCTTAGAATATTATTTGAAAGAAAGCAGAGAAAGTGATTGAAGTTTCGTATGGTTATAAGGATGGGAGTGTCTTTGCCTTGTGTCACTTTTGTGCTCCTTTAGATGCAAGTATTCCATCTGTGTACACAACACACATTGCTCCAAGCCTAACTTTCAATGGAGTGACTTTTATTTGGAAAAAGGAGAATTTCTTTTCACTCCTTTTATCGAAAATTTAAGGATCAGCGACAAACAAGTTGGACAGTCAACAAACTTCCTGCCGAGCGTAATCGACTACAGACGCTGAATGGGCCATATTTTGAACTCAATTACGGCCATCTTACGATCAAAATGTTTTCAGAATGTGCCTTAGCTTTACTACTGAAAGGGGAAAACACGCATCTAAACTTTTAAATCCTTCCTCGTACTTACACTTCCAGTCTTCCGTTATTGCTGTTTTTTCTTTTGAATTTTGAGTCCCTAAGGAGCATTACCTGAGAAATAGGCAAATTTTTTTGAAAGTTTCTGCGTATACTACTGCCATGTAAAAAGTTCTGGCGCGAGGGACTCTGACATCAAGAACGTAATACACCATAAGTGCAGTAATCAAACTGAGTGGCGGTTGAAAATTCACAACGTTGGTGTCAACCTTTGTCTAGTTGTCCATGCGGTTACAAAAGAAAGCTAAAGTTAACTTTTAGGCTTTTGAGGTTAAAAATTTTAACATTTTGGATGGGGAAAAACCTCCCCACCCCTAGTAACAGGAAGCAGTGCACTTGCCTTTGAAAAATCCCCTATTCTCCCATGTTTTTCTCAAAATTTTCCAATATTTGTTATACACAAAAATATTCTGAAGCCCAAGAACCATTTTCTTAAGAAAAGTAATGTGTTCCCAAAGTTATGGAGCTGAAACTGGAGATTTTAAGCATGGAAAGTCCCTTTTGTTAGGTCCGAAGGCAGCGCGCCTTGCGGTAGTAATTCCATTAGAACTAAACTACAAAGGGCCTCAGGTTCACAGTATCTGGGAAAGTCTAGGTTTAGTTTAATCATGTAAAATGCAGACGGATCTTAAACCCGTGTTAGGGATCCTGTCCGTGGGTTAAACACACGAAGCCCATAGGTCTTCTTTTTCTTCTGATAAATGGAAAGTAGAAAGAGAAATGAGATTTGTCTATCCCGCTGGGAAATAGGATTCCAAGGGTTTAAGAATGCAGACCTTAAATCACTTTGCTTCAAAGTTATTTTGAAGGACGACTGTTATATCTCCCGTCTACTTTTATTTAATAAACTTACACCAGTTTCTTTACACTCTTAACTGATCAATCTTATGGATAAATCAAACCAAAGAGGCTGCGGAGGGAAAATGAATTTAAAGCCTCACACAGTTGCCCCAGGGCTGGTGTTCACCATCAAGGAAAATTGAAAATTAGAGATGGCGCTTCCTAACAAGCCTACGCCTTGCCTAATCCGCTTGTTATCCCTTAAAGCCAATAGACGTCACCGAATTTGACTCAACCCGTCAGAAACCTAATTAGAAGTTGGTTTCAATTCAGTTTTAGAAATGATTTTTCCAGCCTCCAGAATAAAGAGTAAACAAAGGTTGAATTTCCCGTTGTTTTCTACGGATTCGCAAAGCATTATGTTAAAATTCAGCATGGGAAAGCGTAGTTTTTCAAAAGTTTTGATGAATAGTGGAAACGTCGTTTTTAATTATTTTTTGGGTACGTGTACGTATTTTTTTCCCTTGTCAAGAAGACTCCGACTAATGACGTTATTCCAGCCGACGACGCGGTCTCGAATGAAATCCGACATTTCCTTATATTAATTTTGCTGACAGAATTAGACAGTTAGAATTGAGTTGATTAATTATGGACTTCCCAAGTCAATGGGAACCCCGGGATAATACCCGGTTGGAAAACTTTATACACAGAGCACCGGCGTGCATAAGGCAGAAAGAAATCCGAACCGCATTATGAAATTAGAGCCATGACAGGATTTGAAAATAGAGCCAGGAACGATATTTGAAAAGCTAGCGAGGAACAATTGAATTCAGGAGTTTGGTTAACAAAAGGATGGCTGCTTTAGTAGTCAAATGGAATGTGTGCCTCTTCATATTGAAATGATGTCAATACCCTATCGAATTCAATCTACAAAATTTTATATTTTTCAAGATTCCTAGTATGGAATTTTTGACGTGTGAATGGCAAGCGTAGAATCGAAACGTGCGACGAAGCGTGCAAAACTTGAATAGAAGTGTCATGCCTCCTATTCTTTGGCCCCGTAGTATACACTCAAGTGCTTTCGCAGAAAGCGCGTGCAAGTCGTTAACTCCAAAATCGCACGATTCCTTCAAATATTTTGAGCTCTGTCTATATGGCCATTATGTGCAAAAATGCGATGATTTCAATTTGTTGTTTGCAGTGGAACTTTGCTTTCTCGTTTGGGGGATTCGTCTTTGCATCGTAGTGAGAAAAGCTCCTTCTGAATTTAATGAAAGCAAGTTCATTTCATTGGCAATTTACAACGAATTTCTACTTTCACTCTTCCTCAACATCTCCATGTAAGTAAATTGGGACCTAATGATTACCCCCCGGATGCATTTCACCATTGTTTTTCCCACAGCTCGATTCCCTTCATTATGTCATGCTATAGTGAATCTTGGTAGGATTTGATAAAGACAAACTAAACCCTCACTTTATCACTAGCGAAAAGTAAAGACTTGGTAGTAAAATATCCGGGCATTTGAGTCTAGAGATGACACAAAACCCACTTGACGAATTTATCTCCATTAGGCATGCTAAAAACACAGTCAAGGAGGCACAGGATTAGAAAGTCTACCTTTCTTTTTCAGCAAACTCAGCACCGCGAAAAGCGATGACGGAGCAAACTTTGTCGGCAGAAAAAGTGTGTGAATGGATTCTTATGATGAGCAAAAAAATCTAATGATGATGACTTTCTTTCAACTAAAATTTTTCCTGGGTTCTTCAGCAAGGGCGTAGCAAAAGCAAACTTTTACGGCGTTACGAATATGATGATATTATTATTATTATTTTTCTTCACAGGCTTTTTCTCCAGTCACCAGCCAACCCTGATTTACTCTACATAATCTTCTTCTGTCACGTTCAGCTCACTATGACACTCCTTCTCTGCCTCATATTCGGAAGTAAAGTAAGTAATCTGTCTTTTCCAGTCCAAATATAATCCAGGACAAGATCTCATTTCCTCACTTATGGCCCAGTCCCTCAAAAACTTAGTCAAGGGATCAGGATCCACGGGGAAGAAAACCAGATGCCATTTTCATACTTTTAAATCTTTAACTCACAAGTCAAACCACACTGAGCATCATTTGTAACTCACGCACTTTCTCTTCCTTTTTTTAATCTTGCAAAATCTCAGTCTTAAAAATCCTCTTTTTACAGCTACAAGAATTATAGCAATTCCCACGTTCCCATTTAATTTAATCTTCTAAACAGTGGGTTTTAAGGGCTTTTATTTTAAACCAAAGAATCTTGTAATCTTCAAATTAATATAAAAATAAGCTTTATTATATTTATTATTCCCGAAGTTCTTCATCCGGAAAATAAGCTGATTGGTCAAACCTATTTTATATTTAATCTGAAACCAGAGAAAAGAAAACCCTAACCCAGCTTCCGTTTCCCATTGGATACAACAAGTACGCAACTGATTTTGTAACACACAGGCCAATCTACCCCCAAATTTATTGCCCATTATGTACAAATAAGTGTCCTATTATTTTCCTCTTTTGGTTTTATTGAATTGCCTTTTGGGAAAGAAATATGTATTCCAGTAGGAAGTCTTTTTGCGGCAATAATTCCTGTTTTTTAAGTCTTTTTTCTTTTTCTTAGAAACAGAGAACGTTTTTAAATAATATATGAGTACGAACAGCCAATTTATTTTTGACGGGTGACATTTTTTTTGAAAAATTTGATGACCTTTCAATGTTAGAAAGTGCCTTGAATATTTAATGACAATGAAATGAGCAATAACTTCCCATGTCTCTTGTCCCGGGTTATCTTTCACATCTTATATTCATACGTTTTTGTAGGCTAGCCTTAGGCTATTTATTTAAAAAATGTACTTAACCTCAGCCTTGGACACGATTCCTTGACATGCTCTTAACATTTCAGCCATCCTTGTTTTGGTTAAAAGAGTTTTTGACGATGGAATTTTCATTTGATGTGTGAGCATCGCTCCAAAGGTGAAAGCTCTGATCTTTGCTGTCGGAGAAAGCAATGTGACTTGTGAAACTTTCCCATGCAAATTCTCCAATTCCGAGTTGCAAAACTTATATGAGATTTTTATGACGACAGCTTAAAACTTCATTTTCTTAGACACGGGAAGTGTGACGTGATGTGAATTTGATGAAGAAAGTAGCCCAGAGTGTAAGGCGAGAGATTTTTCTGGATTTGAAAGGGGTGGTACAGGATGTCTAAAATAATTAATTCATTGGTCGTCAAAGGGGACATGAGTAGGAAATGCGGCAAATATTTCCGGAGCTGTTGGGCTTGAATCAGCAACAGAATTTGCACAATCAAATCACCAAATCAAAGGGCTCTTGAGACTATTCCAACCTACTGCGGGTTATGATCGAAATTTCAAGTGGGCTTAGGCGCAATTGATTTTTAGCCATTGGCAACCATTGATTATTTTTGCAAACGAGAATCAGGCTGCTGGTTAGATGTTAGATGGGAAATCTGGAAATGATATTGGGACTTCTGGTGGATAACGACGTTAGAGATAACATGTGTAAAGTCTCATCATGTTCGTGTAGATTGAGTTATTTTGGAATAAATCAGGATGCAAAGAGAACTTGATTCCGTCCCACTAATTCGGGAAACTTGTTTCCTACTCTTCAGATCAAACGAAATTATTTCCCCCGACATGAAATCTCTTGAGGTGGTATAATTTCCCATGTTTTCTTCCATTGACTGTCACCTCTGTTTCAGGCTTATATGGTTTTCCGAGGTCATGGGAAAGGAGCTGGTTCAGACGAATCCAGGAATCCGACAGCTAAATTTATGACAAAGAACCGAAGTGCTCAGGCAAATAAGCAAGCGAGCATTCAGAATTCAACTGGAACTGGACTCCATGCATCACTCGTCTCAACCGGCTTCTTCCAAGATGCATGTTCTGGAGCAAGAGTTCCAGAAGAAATCCAGGTAAATGAATCATTGAGACATTGTAAAAACGCCAGTCTAACACAGAACATTTACACAGGAGGAATTTAGACGTTTCTACTCCCAGTTGGAAGAGCTGAAAGACCGTAATTCGAAGTTAGGGAATCGCCATTTGGTTGAGAAGGTAGCTGCAATGCAGGCAGCTGCCGTGACTCTTTTGTCCACAGTGAGTGACTCTGACCCCAATGGCCTGCACCACTCACCCACTTCCGCAGTTTCCAAAGAAACCGCAGTGGTGGCCAAAGGCTCAGTAAAGGACCGAGTGCAAGGGAAATCAAGCGTGATTCTCCGGCACATATCCGAAGAAGCAGAAAATCTTCCTCCTCCGCCTAATTTAGTGAGCACAGACTTGCCTAATAGCAGTGACAACCACAACAACCCACATGCATCACTGTCGTCTTCCGGGGATGAAAAGTTGGAAAGTCCCGATCCGCCTCAGGAGGCACCTACCACAACCTGTGACGTCTACACGGAAGGTATTTGCAAAACTTTTGTAGAATCAACCACAGTCACCGCCGCCTCTGAAAAGCCTCCGGATCTCCCAGCCACTGATGAGGAAGATGATCTAGAGTACATGGATGTGGATGATTATGAAGAGGCAGACGACGTAGGAAACAGTATCCGAATGACGCTCACAATGCCGTTGGAAGGAGATGAATCTAATAATATTCATGGAGGAACAAGCAACGAAATGACAGCGGAGACGGCAGAGACTAAAGAAAAAAGCCCCATGAGTATCATAAGTTCAAATGCCCGGCGGAGTCTCCTGGAAAATGAACTTTCTCCTGAAGAGAAAGCAAGCCCAGGCACTATTGATGATTCCAATGAAGCTCCTCCAGGAAATGAAAGCCAAATGACAACAGGGACGACGACTATTGGTCCTCCTTCGTCTTCGAGAAGCGGAGCCAAAATTATTCTCGATTTAGATGACAAATCTCGTTTTACAGAAGAAATCACAGTTTGATCACTCAGTCGTTCCTCAGCAATTTCCTTTTATTTGCTCTCTTCCCTCAATCCTTCAGTCTTTCTCGTTTATTTGGATACTTTGTCATTCGGCCTTTTCTGCTAGACTTCATTTAAGGGCGCCTTTGAAACGTTAGCTTAAATTAAATTGAAAGGAAACAAAGGTTGCAAATGGAAGAAAATCAGAATTAAAAGGCACAAACCCCTAGATCTTGTTTCAAACAATAATTATTTCGGCAGGAGGTAAAGTTATTTTGAAACATGGCACAGGTTGGAAGTTGGAAATAAAATTAAAATGCTCAGTCCAACTTTCCATGGGGAAAATCCTAAAGGATCATATACTCCGAGTGTTCTAAATTTGACATAAGGGACAGGCACACAACAGAGTTGAGATTAATTAAAACAAAGCCAAGTCCTTGTCTTCACATCATCGTTCACAAAAATAAAAATGCTGAAACAGCACCAACCAGCAGCCAGGCGCTTCCAAAAACTTACTGAGGCAAAGCCCACTTCAAAGAAGAGAGCTTATTAAACCGTTTGATGTTGAGGACTCTGGCCAAGTATAAAACGTTGGAGCCGCGCGCGTTAACTTTCTACATAGCGACGGTCTGCACTCAAGCCTGGTTTCCTATCATCATCTTTCATCTAATTAACAAACAAAAATTAATCTCCCACGCTCAGTAGATGTAATGGGTGCGGGTGTTTTTAAAAGTTCCCGCGCTTCCTTCGCCGCACTCCTTCGAGGCTTGTGATGTGGTTCCGGTGCAGTGCTAATAAAATGGGTGGTACTTGAAATATATTCGACGGTGCAAGGAGATGTTATCCTGAAGAGTACCTGTGTTCTCGTAGTTTTCTATAATAAATAGTGTTAAACGCTCATTTTAATTATTACAATTATGCTAATTAATTTAAATTGTTAAAAATCGGGTAAAGAAGTTGTGCATTAGACACAAGAACCAACAATACTTTACCAATGTCTTTTATTTTCTTAAAACATCGAGTAATAAAAAGGTACAATGTGGTTTCGGTGTTTAAAATTCGCGGACTTTCCTTGTGTGAGCCCTATAACGGAAGCCCGCGAATTTTAAATTGAATATCCACGCGTGCTACACATTAATTATGTAGTGTGTCAAAGAAAATATATAAACCTGTGATGTAAAAATTAGTTTTCAAATAATGTTAAACCGTTGTAATTAATTGTTAATTAACTATTATTAATAAATTAGCAAAAGGCAAAGTGTTATTAGTCGAACAAATAAGTAGGAATTTTTTAAAAATGTTGAATGTTCCAGGGTACTGGTTTTAAATTAAAAATGACGACGACAGAAAGACTTTGATTATATTCTTTGTATCAGGATTTCTTGACCTTTTGTTAATTTCACGGATCCTTTGTGAAGTTTAAAACCGTTCAACAGGATCTAGAAATGCTCGCCACGCACAGTGACAATGTCTGAACTAACCCGTTCCTCTCAAGGCTTGGAATTGACTTTTCTTAACTGAATTCGGTTATCGTTAATAAGATCGGGGTGCTTCGTTTCATTTAATTTCCGCGTATTTACGACCCTCTCACAGCGTAAATAATCCAAGGAAAGTTTGCTGAATTGTGCGAGTGGACGTACGTGCCTTGTAACGAAAATGTCAGGAAACGCGCACTCTGCGTCTTAGCGACAAAAGGTTTCTTTCTAATTTGATCACAGGGGTACCAACCATATCATGTTTTGTCCATAAACTCCAAGATCCTGGAATACTTTTTTTATATTCTCTTCTAGCTAGAGCAGACGAGAATGTGCTTTATTTCCTTGGTCGCTGCCATTCAAAGGAAGAAAGGAATAAGTCATTTAACCATGTTCCATAGGAAGGAGAAAGTTGGTTTTTTATTCCAAAAGGCTTTCTCGGTAGGCTATGCAGTCGTAAAACGGAAGTAATAAAGTGCATCTCAATGTTATATGCCGTTGGCTTAAGTTAATAGCATTGTCATTCTGTCGTCTGTCAATACCAGTCACACAAAGAAAATGGCCGAAACCTAATCTCTGTTCTCAATAAAAAAGAAATAAGAAAATCGAGTGAAAGTTACTTTCACATGGGGACTTTCATCAAGAAAGAACCTTCCCTGCGTTAAGTCTTATTTTCTAAGTTGATGAAACACACATTTTGGTGACAATCTTGAGTGACAAGGCGGTTACATGTCAATTTACACCAATGGTGTAATTATCGAGTCAAACTTGACTACCCGTTGAACTCAAGAGTCGATGCATTCGACATTTCCTAACAGCTAGAGACTGACAGAATTTCGAGGACCGTTGTTAGTCTAAAAGCAAAACGTCAAGAGTCAAGACCACATGAAATGATTGATTACTATAGTGTTCTTTATTGATAAAGATCTCGAATTCCTGGAAAGTATACTTCATAAAGGAAACCCAGGTGTCAACTTTAGGAACTTGTAGTCCATTTTTTCTCCGATATCAATCAATGTAATATCCTATGAAGTCCAGTGTGTCCAGTACGGCGATAGTAACTTGCTCGATGCACGTGACCTGGGTAAGGTAACTTTCTCCCTGCCTTTCCTCGTACTTGTAGTCGCTTTTTTACAACTTGGTCTAATGCGATTTCCCCGTTTTCTGGAATTGCAGTAATTGGAGATTGAGGAAGTTGCAGAATAAGGATAAAGGGAGTTGGTTTATAATCCAACTTTAGATGCAGTGACCCATATGTCTTTAGCATATAAACTCCATCATTGTCACGTAACCAATTTGAGACTGATAATTGGTTAGTAGGTTCGAAATGAATTCCAAGAACTTCCTAATACCTCAAATTCTGCACTTAATCCTCTTTCCTCTTGGTGCACAATAGCGAATTTAGAATTGATCATGTATACCCGAGAGTCTGGAAAGAGGGGATTACGGAGGTCTGAAATGGGTTCCAAATCCTTCTCCGGAAGTAGGTTTCTAAAAGGGAAAACAAGCATGGTGACAATCGACTCTTAGGAGAGAACAATATGAGGACAATAAAAGGAAGCTTCGTTTGAAATTTTTCATTAAATTGGAATCAAGGCCCATCTTACAACGGATTTTTCAAAAGTTTGGACATAATGAACAATTTTAGTAGTAGATGCACCGGACTTTGTGGTATGGGTAGACGTCCATTTCTTCAACAAATTGACGACGGTAGTCCCAGAGGTAATGATCAATCACAACCGAATTGACCAGCAGGCTTCCAGCTAGAGTTGTATCAGTTTTCGCCTTCTCTTCCGCAAACATTGCTTTCACTTGTTCCTTGATTAACTCGACTGCGTGAATCGATGCCCCTCTGATTTCCATTTCGAAACGGCTTCCATTCTCCAGGAGCTCATCTAGTGGAACATCAAATGAAACAAGATTTTAGGAACATGGAACGAGGGATTTGTTGACTGTGAAGTGGCTTTCCCTTCTGGTAACATTTTGAATTAGAAATCAATTAAAACCTGCTTTCTCCCTGCAGGCGTCATTCACTCGAAATTTCAAACAAAAGGGAAGCTTAAGAGTAGGGTGTATTGGGTTTTTGATTTTAATCAAGGAATCCATTCTATCATCTCTGGAAAAGGTCAAAGTTAAATTCTTTATGTTTAAAGGCACTAAAACGGTATAAAGGTAAAAGAATTTGAAACGCATTTGGAAAGTTTTCTGAATTGAAATGTTTTCGTTAAGATTTTTTCCTTGTTCTGTTTGACTAATTGAATTAGTTTCGACAGATGGGAGAAAGTGTAGTTTTGTGAAAGTCAGAAAATTCACTTCATGCGGAATGAAGTGTCACCAACCTTTCTCCAGCGCCGAGTAAAGTTCCGGTGAGTAGGAGAGTGCTCTAAAGTGCAGCAGTACCTGCGGAACTCTATACACAAACAAATGAATTAAAGAATTGACAGTTGGAAAATGTAACAGGAATTCCCTTTTAGTGAAAGCAACAAACAAACTGGAACGAAACAAAAGTTATGAAAAAGCAACGCCATCGGAAAACGAAAATAGAAGGAAAGCATCGCCGGGATTATATGTGGACGAAACATAATATACTTTTAGTGCCGCCGTCCTCGCCATTTCTCCAGAGATCCGAAATATCATTAGAAACATTTTTCGGATTCATGGGTCAAGTGGTTAGGCTGTAACTCGTGTCGCAAGATGGACAGTGGACTTGTCTCCCGCTTTTGCTTATTCTCTCATCCCCAATCCCAAAAGCACTCTAGTGTAACAGGTTCCAGAAAAGGAAAAGGTTCAGTCCGCCTTGGCTTGATAACTGGGAAAAGAACGTCGTGTACCGATAATCAGGAAACATTGTGAGGGAATCAATATCCTTGGAAATAGCCCAATCCGTTTCCTTCGAAGCATGCCCATATGTCCCCAACAAGTATCTGTGCTCGCTTCCAAAACGAGACTGGAATCATAAAATAAAGAAAAACAACATTAATGCTCCATCCATAGAGGATGAACATCGAGCAGGATGGGAATTCATTGATCTTATCAATTTGTCATTATCACAGCCGTCCGGGGAAAAGATGTCACGGGGTAGAGAAAATGCGCCCGAAAATGGCGTCATTCCTCTGAAGAAAAGTTTTGAGAATTGTAATATGTATTACCCGGAGTGGACTCGTAGACTTCCCTGGTCACGGTATGATGGAAAATCGGTCACAATCAGGTCCAAAAGTTTTACAGCACTGTGTCCAGCCGCCTTGATGCAGTTGACAAATGATCCTTCATATTTTTCCAAAAGTACTCGACTCGCTTCCTTCAAATTTTCAATTCTCTCCTCAATCATTGGGATTTTTGCTGGAGTATCGGACTGGAAGATCCGCAATATATCGTCCTGAGTGAGACCTCCGAAGACCCTGGGGTCAGTTAAATCCATCCCTGCCTGTTTAAATTAAATAAGACTCATGAGAATTTTCCATCGTTTTTCCAACCACCTTGGAGAGTTATGCCAAGCGTGATTGAAATAAATCTTATTTTCTCCAGGGCATAAACTTCAAAATACCATTTCAAAGATCAGAACTTTACGCCAACGCGTGGTCCAAAAATATCCAGGTTTCCTAACCGTATTGTCGGTTATCATCACTTGTCATAATCAAAACTGAACGTATATGTACCACTTTGGGCTTAAAAGATCCTGGGAAAAACGTCCCAAAAGCCTCGAGCAAAGAAACCAACTGTAAAGAAGACGCTGGAGATTTCGCTATTTTCTGATTTGTGGCATTTTGGATAGATAAAAAACTAACTTTCTCGCTACCCTGCAGGATCAAAATCCAGGATTTATCCAGGATTACCTT
>VNWY01000890.1:0-25785 GCA_009869845.1 Pseudachorutes palmiensis | reverse complement strand
AGAATTACGACATAAAAACCAATTTTAAAATGATTGGGGTGTCAATGTTAGGTATTTTTAACCTTTGACCTGCACCATGCTGCCATTCCGTTACTTTGTTATAATATTATTTACCACACTTTATTTTCACAGCTAACATTCAACATTCACAAAAATGTATATTTGTCACATGTTTTAATAGATTTAAAATTAAATGCTTTAAAATACGTTGGCTAATTAATTGGCATTTACGGATAACACACAGCATATGCTAATTAGCTCAGGTACCTTGATTAAATCAGCAACTGCCCATAAATATGCTAATCTCAAGTACATTTACGTCAAGCCACACGACACATTAAAGTTTATTATTTTAGTTTCTAACAATTCTAACAATACCTGCTTGACATTCGGATTAAGAATTAATCTTATCAAGGGGAAAGTTTGCTTTTACACAATGGGAAAGTTGACACTTTTAATTCTTAAGATATTATGATCCACTCCAGAAATTAAGATCCACTTTCAAGTGGCTTGGTGGAGTTGATGGAATTAAATGGAAACGCGTGGCTCTAGTAGGAAAGGGAAAGTGTCATCACAGAGCCTACAGATTGGGTTTCACTATGCAAAATTATGAAGCTTCCTAATGCAAAAGTCAACCCACTTTCATCACGGGAGAGCCAAAATGAATTAGCAATCCTTCCTTGGGCAGGGAACTTAAGTTCCTTTACCGGAGCCCTGGTGACTATTTACATTCCTAAGATTATTCGCGAGAACTTTGGCAAAAACATTTTGAAAGCTTTCCTTGGGTCTGGTCCCAAAATGTATCTTTAAAGTATCAAACGAGTTTCACTAAAAGTGATATAAAGCCAGGGAACTGGAAAAGTGTCATTCATTTAAGACTAAATCCACAGCATATTGTCATAAAGATGGAATTGAAATGATCTCCGTCTGCTGCACAAACTTTCTCCCTTCTTCTATTTTATACAAAAGAATCATTTGCAATTCTCTTTTTCCAGCACTGGTTAAAGAGACTTTAAAATTCAATTTTTGACAAAAACAGCTTTCACCCGGGACGGCCGTTGTTAAGTGAAAGTCAACTTTCACCCCTTTCAATTTCCCATTTTGGAACCGTCTGCGTTTTGAGATGATGAGAACTTTCATTTTATGCATTTTCAACTATAAGAGACAAAACTTATTGACCAATAACCTTTTAACAAGCTGTTGTGAAACCATCTGGGTTCAAAAAGTAAACTCCCTTTGACCAGACTTGGTACGTTTATAGCATGCTTTCGCTTTTATGTCCAGAGACATACGAGTAAATAAACTTTTTACTGAGGGATCGTGGGTTCAAGATTATCTGGGTTCAAAAAGTAAACTCCCTTTGACCAGACTTGGTACGTTTATAGCATGCTTTCGCTTTTATGTCCAGAGACATACGAGTAAATAAACTTTTTACTGAGGGATCGTGGGTTCAGGATTTTCGAATCAGCGGAACCAGAAGTCCTTTTGTTTTGGCCAGTGGTCAGAGAGCGTTGGTTTTGAAGGGGTTGGCGAGGGACTGGGCCGATTGGTTGCTAGACGAGACTCAGGCTTGAACTGATTGGATGATTTCCTTATCCCATTCTTTCTAATTAGCCCTGTGGCTGTATTACCATTGGCCATTAGCTCAGGTGAGGTTGATGGTGAGTAGGTTGTGACTGGCCCATGATGACCACTATTGAGGTTATTGTTAGTACCGAGTGAAAGTGTATGGGAAGTCGTTGTAGTAAGAGTAAGGAAAGTCCCGTTGCGGTGGAAAATGAATTGCTTTCTTCTCCTGCCACAGAGACGAAGGAACCCATTGCGGAACTTTGATGACATGATGTTGTACAGGATCGGGTTCAATGCGGAATTGGCATAGGCCATAATTCGTGAAAAGTACAACACCATGTAGTAGGTTTCAGTATGTTTTAGAAGCAGACTGCCAACGTCCGTGACCAATACGACCAGAGTTAAAATCCGAAATGGGAGGTGACAAAGGAAGAAAGTGAAGACGACAGTTCCTAGCATTAGAACGACTTGCCTCCTTCCACGGATATTTTCATTCTTGGCATTCAAAGCGGATCTGTCCTGTGTCAGTTGACGAGCGATGATGCCATAGGTAATTACCAAAATGACCAGAGGGATGAAAAAGAAGGTAATGATGGAAAGGACAGTGTACAAATCGGGCCAGAATGAACCAACCCCGACGACGCAAATGGATTCTAGCACGCCATTTTGATTCTTCGACTCGTGGTAGACTGTGAGGAAGAATGTAGGGCTGAAATTGAAATAAAAACCAATTTTTATAAACCTGAAGGTAGAATCCAGGTGTTTGTGCGTTCAACCGAAAACAGAAAACATGTTGATATTCTGGTACTGTGTGCCTTGATGAAAAATCACAGCATGAACTTCAGTACCTTATCAAAGGGTCATACGAGTTTGAAAAGTTGTTTTTATTCAAATGAAAAGAGGCGTTAACTTTTCCTTTGTTGGGGAATATTGCTTTCACTTCTTTTTCCCAAAGGGAGATCAAAAGAATTCAAATTCCCTGTACCTGGTGATGATACAAGCGAGGATCCAAACGATGATGCAAATGTAGACAGCTCGTTCTTTGGTACAGACGTAATTGGCTTTCAATGGAGAACAGATTGCGTAGTAGCGTTCAAAGCTAATTGCCAGGATAGTAAGAACTGATGCATGGAAAACTGTCATCTCCACAACAGGAATAATGTAACCTGTAGAGTCAAAAAATAAAAAAAAGGTTAGAAGTTAAAGCCCACCGGGACCTCAACGATATTCACAGGGAATGGCTTGCGAATGAAAAAATTTTCCCGTTTGATTTTAACTTTCTCCTACTTTCTTGGCTAGACTCTTTCAATTGGGTTTCTACTTGAAATTCAATCGAATGAATTACACTCTTATGTGAAAGTGCCTTCTGGAAATGACATTGGGAAGTGAAAAAAATCTCCACTTTCAAAATGGAGCTGAAGAACTTGATCTTGTTTTATGACCTTGACTTAACACTAGAAGACTCTGAAACCACTTATCCTCATCTGGTCAATGAGTAAAGGAGACTTACACAGGGTGCGTCCAAGTAGCCATATTTCCGGGTGATAAATGACCTCTATCAGATTCATAGGGGTCACGAGCACGAACAGAAGCAAGTCAGCCACGGCCAGGTTCAGTAAGAAAAAGTTGGTAGATGTCCGCATGTCACGGGAGCAACTGATGACCAAAGCGATCATCGTATTCCCCACAATCCCAACACAAAGGGTCGTCGCAAGGAAGATGAAAACCGGAATTCGGATGTAACGCGGAAGGTCATCAGGGAAACGCTCCATATTTCCGGTTCCATTGAGGGACACGAACAACTCGAAATTCGAGTCGACTTCAATTTCCAAATCTGAGACTCTGTAGGTCAAGTGGGAGTCGTTGGAATCCATGGTTGGAAATGGATTCAATTCACTGTAAAATTCAAATAGAAAAATTATTCAACGCCACTGGAAAAATTGAAAACTTTTTCTTAGTTTGGATAACACGGACCATAGATGTTGAAACATTCTGCTTTTGGAAGACGAAGATTTGTCTTCTTGTCTTTATTGAACGCTTGTTTTTTTTTTAATTTTCAAAACTAAGTCTTAAAACCTGCCAAATTCAATATCCATTTGACCTCTGAGCTTAACTTGCAGCACTTCTTTTGTTTTTAAGGAGAAAGTGGAGAAAGCTGAGAATCCACCTTAGACTTTGTAGCTGTCTCCTTCAATTGATCGGGACGGCATAAACCCATTCTATTTTACACGGAAAGCTTTCATCAGAATTCCAAATTGTTGCCCACCCACACAGCCTACTAAAGATAGTAACCAATGATGTGGAAAATTGAGCAAAAGCGTATGAGAATAGACGTTGTTTGCACTCCTAAAGTTTAAGCGTTTCTGCTTGTGCTTCATGCCTCCCCTTGTGCGAATTAAGTCCCTGAAACTGGAATTAAACTGCTAAAATCCCCGATCAGAAGTTGTCAGATCATTTTCTAAAATGCTTTCACCATAGCCTCCTGCAGTGAAAGCTGAGTTTAAATGGACTCATCCGAAATTGGAAGAGGTTGTTTCGTTATTTGAGATTCAATTCATCAAATACAGGATTAAGGTGGGATGGAGACTGGATTCAGTGATACAGAAGGTTCTCAAAGATCCTATGGGAGATTTACTTTGAATTGGAATTCATCGAACCAGGGAGTAAGGTAGGTAGGTGGGTATGGCAGCAGAACTGAAATGAAGGAACAGAAATAAGGATCATATTTCGAGTGTACTAAAGCCATAGATATATCAGTGCTTTCTCGCAATTAACAACCCCATTGTTAGCCATGCTTAATTGAAACTTGAGTCTAGACAGTGATTTGGCAGATGCTAAATGAATCTTGGTGGTTGGGGAAGGGCTCTTGCTGAAAGGGATTTCACCGGCCGTGTCTTTAACAGTCCTTTTTACCTCCCTTCACTTTCCCTTTGTCCTAATTTCATTTGCCAGGATGAAAAGCGAACGAACATCTTCTGCTTACGTAAGGAGCTACGCAGGGAAGTAAAGAATGATTGGATGAGGAACCGATGGGGCATCAAAAGTGAAGAAGTTTGCATGTGAAAAGCCGGAGGCCAAGCTTCAAAAACTAATTAGGCTAATTCATTTCAGCCTCAATTTCACTTTTTTGAATTTTTTCGTACTTTCAATTTCAATTTTTGACCACAAATGAGTACAAATTGGAGTCTGTGGTTTCTGGATTGAGTTGACTGACTCCTTTGGCAGAATGTTCACTTGACCACACGAAATGGGGAAAGTTTATGAAAAAGTGAAAGGTATCCTGTCAGGGGGGGAAGTAACAAGTCAATCTTAGCAAAGAACCACACACTCTTTTGACGTGGTTCATATGGAATTGATACATCCACGGATTTTTGATCAAAAAGGCAATCTTGCTCAATCCACTAACCTCTTTTTGAAGAGGTGAATTTCAGAACAAAACAATTTCTCGTATCTTCAACCCAAGCCCTTTTGCTTTGTTCCCTTTTCCTGCAACCGACAGGTTTCACAAGGGAGAGACAAGGGAATGCCTTGTTTATTGCTTTCACTTGGCGTTTAAACAACAAAATAAAATCGACTGGATTTCCTGTCACTTGTCCGCCTCTGCTCCTTCATAATTCCGAAATGATAATCTCTCCGGGAAACCTAAGGGAGCCTTGACACGGGCTGCAAAGACAGATTGGTACACACAAAGCCCAGTTCATGTCACCACTCGTTTGCATGACATGTTCATAACCCTTAAGCGCACTTCCGATTTCCAAGTCCCAAGCATTCTACCTCTTTTTCTTATGTTTTCTACGTCCTTGGATGTAACTCAAACCGGAAGTGAAAGTTTTCAAATCGTGTTTCTTACCTTTTACTGTCAAGCTGTGTTCTTTCGCTTTCACTTTGGCCAATGAAGAGTCACTCTGACGTGCCTTTGCTATAAAAAAGTTTCTAGACAAAGGAAGCCTTATGAAGGCTTAAATCTAAGCAACAGCAACAGGAAATAGTCGCAGTTGTATTGAATTTTATCCGAAAGCCAGGAGAAAGTAGAAATGAAATCTTTTGATTTCCTTCCACGAACCTCGTGAATGTTCTGTCCTAATGAACCTCTTTCTCTTTAGGTTTAAATTGATATTAAAAACCTGCAAAAAAATTTCAACTGAAAGTTGCTCTTTGCTTTGATCTTGGTCAAATGATCAAATGATTTTTTTTTTAAAAATTTCCAATTGTCTGAGACTTATACTTTCTCCTGTGGAAGCTGGTGGTTGTGTGATGCAAAACTGAGACGGAGAGCCTTTTTTTATTCAGTTTTGGTAGAACTTTCTCCCGGAGAAAGCAGACTTTCCCTTTAGCCTGATCATTTGGAGTGGCAAATTGAAGGGGGTGAGCTAAGGCGCAGATGATAAATCAATTGTTAAACTTTTGCTTAATGTCCACCCAGGCCCATTGTTACTCTAAATCTTTATCTACAAAAGGTAAACTTGTTTAGAACTTGGAAGCATTGGCAGTGCTTAGACGTTAACTTTAGAACCCTAATCAAATGAAACCTGCCAACTGAAACACTACGTCCACAACTAAAAATAATCCACACTATATAGAGTATAGCTAATTATAATTTATTTTGACGTAAATAAAACTATTCAGGCTTCTTTCATCAAATCCAATGCGTAGTTTTGAAAATTTTTAAATAAAAAAAATACTAATTTTAATCCTTCATAGTTTATGCGAGGCTCAGAACTTTTCCAATTTTGGATCCGCCTTGGTGAAAGGAGAATAGAAAGCACTGAAAGCACTTTTCGCATGTGTACACAAGCAGCAGAGTATTAAGCAACGGCTTAAGTGCTAAGCTGACAGTATTAGGAATTAACAAGCATTGTTGTATCCTCCACTTCACTTGGAAGCAAAAGCAACACAAAATGAAATCACTTTCTCCAAGGGAGGACAAAAAGAGGCTTAACCGATTTCTCCAAAAGTAATTTCTAAAGATTTCCATTAAAATACTTTCACACTAGTTTTCATTCAGGAATATGCAAAAAAGGACGAGCTACAGGTAGGCTTTGCACACCTTATTTTGAACTCAATCGTAGCTCTACACGTTTGTTAATTTCAATTTACAAGTGGAAAACTAATTAAAACCGGATTTTAACCTTTATTTGGTACTTCTAATTTCTACAGACTTGGAATTCTGCGTTGTAGAGACCTTTATTAGGAACAAATGCTTCCAGTGTACTATAATAAATCGGCTTATTTACTTGGATTTTGAAGCCAATCAGGCTCACATGTCGTGACTGGAGAACACTCTTGATTTACGATCTTTCCAGCAACATGGCCACTTGAGGCGGAAGCTCCTTTCCACTGTGTCTAAGGCAATTAGGACTTTAGCACCATGAAATTATGCGATACGTGAGAACTTATAGCTTCAAAGCTAAGAGCATTAATTAAATCAAACTACCAATAGCAGAAGGGCTTACTCCGGGCACTACTCTTACTCGGACCTAAATGTTGCTCCTGACAGGTGAGAACGTGCTTCCTTTGACGTTGATTGTTAATCAAGTTCATAACAAATTCACAATTGGACGTTGCTATACATAAACACGTGGATCCCAACGTGAGGAATCCTTGGGAAAGCCATAGGTCAAGAAATTTAAGATCCCTTAAGGATCTTCCTAATAAGGGATGGGGAAAAGTCTACCGTAAAATTCTGGATTTAGCAGGAAGGCCGTTAATTGTCAAAGTTATGTTGGATGATAAAAGTTTAAGGCTCGTCAGCGCTGTCATTCCTTTGTGCAAATGTTCATTGTTCACGGACTAATTAGGAAGCTTTGAGAATTTGGAAGCAGGTTCCATTTACTTGTTTAAGTGACAAGGGGAATAATAGGAGCCTTGATTAAAAAGATAAAAGCCCATTAGCATCCAAACCAAAAGAATTCAGGATAAAAGGGAAAGCAAAAGGGAAAGTTCCAAATTACGCTCCAAGGTACAGACTCCGATTTTTGATAGCTTTGAGGAGAAAGTTATTTTTATTAAAGAGTGTAAAATCCCATACGTGTGGCACAGAATATTAAATTCCAGACAGGAAATGGACACGGTTTTGTGTTTTAAGGAGTAAAATACATTTATATCAATCCAGAAGAAACCTTGTTTCCAAATGTTTTTATTTCCAAGTTTTTTTTTTCATATGGTTTTTCCAACTTATTCTAAAAATATAGCTAAAGAGAAAGTTATGGAGAAAGTGCATGTAAAAATATACAAAGTAAACAGGAAAGTTTTTCAAAAGATGAAAACATATAAATAAGGTCCTGGTTTTTAATTAGTTTTAGAATTAACTATAGTTGCTCTTGTCGTGGAATCTTTTCCTCCTGAGAGTACCGAATATGGCCACCGCTAGTAGTAGAAGAAGCGCCGTGATTGAAACAGTGGAAATGATTCCAAGAAGTGAGATGCAGTCGTTTGAAGATCGTGGACACCGAATAGTCCCTGGAATACAACCACGTCCATAAGCCATTAACTTAAATAAGATAGAGAAAAAGAACTTCCTCTTAATAAGAAAAAGGAAGTTTCGCTACTATTAAAGACTTTCCCTTTCTACCCGAAAAAGGAAGGAAAGAAAGCCCATAATTGCATCCATTTCTTACCATTTGGAGTTCCGTAAATTGTTGACGGAGATGAGGCTGAAGGGGAGAAAGTTCCAAAAGAAAATTCAGGAAAGTCATCTGGGCCTACGACGTGGACGACGCGTCGAAGTTTCAGTGATTCCTCTGGAGGGCTTCGATTCGTCACATTGTTATGATTATTATTAGGTTGGAAGGATGGAGGCAAATGTCTCCGAGGCCTCTTTCGTAACTGCTGCTTCGTACTGGTTTTGACGTCAATTCGGATTGAAGACGCAGCAGCGACAATGGGTTCGGATGAAGTGACAGTACTAGGACTAGGAGTTGTTTCATTAGCCACGGGAGTTGTTGAAGGGCTTGTCGTTGTTCCTTGTAATTCTACCTCATCATCCTCATCATTGGCAGGGACATGGAGCTACAATAAAATCAAAATCAGCTTCAGTTTTACGAGTCTAAAACCTATAGAGGAGCATCATTATCATCGAGACTTCAACAAATCCTGCTCAACGGCTCTTCAGTCACTAAACGCGGAAACTCTCGTCAAAAATTTGCAATACAAAGAAAGTATACACTTGGAAACTATCCTTACAAACCTTCGTTTCCAAGTACCTTCTATTAAGGGTTTGGAACAAGCTCCGCTGAATTCTAAAGAGGGTTTTGTTATGAGCCTTATTAGCCTTAGGACTGGGAGCCAAAAGTCGTAAACAATGAATCCGAATTCGTGTATTTATTATCTTTCGTTGGCCTTGGACCAACTGACCTCTTCAGTTGAACTGTGAGCTTCTAAGAGTCTACAAAGGATGTAATTTTAGAGCTCTTTTAGATCGTTCTAGAGCCTATTCCTTCCTAATCCTGTTCCCATTAGACTCTTGTGACTTAAAATGGACAGGAGACGTGACATTAGATGGTAGTTTTATGTCATTTTGTATTGTGTTGTTCCAATGTTAGACTTACTTCCAAGTATTCTTTAGCAGGACACTCCTCACACGCCCCTTTACAAAGAGACACGGTGCACTCAAGGAAAAGATCCATGACATCAGGGAACTTGAAGGCCTATGGGATTTAAAATCAAAGTGAAACTCACTCCCCAAGAGCTTAAAGAGGAGATGAAAGTATGAAGAAAGCGGAAAGAAAATAATAGCAAGCAAGGCCACTGCCAGGCCAGTACTTTTTCATTTGGTTGAAAACACGCAAATGGATCAAGGCCTGAGGTGAAAGTTGAGTACAGCGGGCAGCCTTTAAATTGGAATTGAAGGAATTGAACTTACACTCAGCTTTGCAAAGGACATCATCCCACCGTTTCCTTTTTCTTTTGTCCACCCACCCATAAGCTTCGGTTTCGTCGCACAGCCACGCCTGACAAGAAATCAAAAAAGGCTATCGAAATGCTTTCTCCAAGGGCATGAGGCATGAGGAGAAAGTAGGGTGAACTGGAGTCCCTTTCAAAATAATATTTGGGGTACCCTAGAGGTCATTTTAGAGTACCAATCGTCAACACTTGTGAAGAGTATTTACATTACTTTCTATTTTAATAACTTTCCCGAGGAACTCGACAAGGAAACTTTTTCTTTCTTCAAAGTTACAATGGATGAGGCAGCTCAGTGGAGATTAGTAAATAAAGGGATGTGGTGGAATCGTCTTTAGTTAAATGTCCAATAAGTGTCATCCTCGACTTACGTGTCACTCAAGTTGATCCTGTTGGCCGCAGTTCCATCAGTCGCTACGCAGTTCCGAACCAAAATGTCAAAGGCCGAGTCACCTTGAACGGTAACAACAGCGGTTAGCATGTCACCGATTCGAACGAGTCCTTGGACTGGGCTTGATCTTGGACCCTCGCCCGCCTTCATTTACACAATTAAAATCAATTAAAGAGAGCAAATTAGGAGCAGGATTGAAATTGATTCAGGAGAAAGTAAATCAACAGCTATTCAATTCCCACACATTTGCGTCATCCCCATTGAATGCAAAGATGGCCTCATTCGTAAGGCTCATTTTAATGATCCAGAATCCTATTGACTGCAATTCTTAGTAAAGATTTCACTCGAAATCCCATGATTCACTGGGTTCGCCATTCTGGCCATATTCACGATGTTAATTCCCCACTTAACTCCAAGGGATTTAGGGTGAAAGTGGAATCGGATCTACGTGTGAGGATCAACGGTCACACGGTGACACTGTGGGAACTACGGCACAGTCTGAGTCGATTAATTTCATTCTCCAGTAGTTCTCCGCCGTGGTTTTCTCTTGTCATCTCCTTCCAATCTCCATAATCTACCAAAGATTCCAAAGTCTTTGGAAACCGTGGTTTCCCAGGAGATTCTTCAAGTTTTCAATCTTCCAGAAACCTGCCTTTTCAAAACCCTTGTCAGCACTTGTACTAAACATGGCTAAGGGCTGCCGGGTGTTTCACGAAAATTAAAGATATTACGTAAGCAAAGCTCTCCGACTTTCTCCATCTCCGACTCATAATAAATCCACCTATTCAAAAATCCTGAAAAGAGCGTGCGTTATAATGCACGCTCTTTTCAGAACGTCAAAAAACGAAGAATAAAAGATCTAAATGAAAGGATGACGGGGGTATTGTAAAGGAGCCTGTCATGGATACTTGGCGCAGCCACGCTGCATTTTCATATTTCTAATTTTCCAGCAACTGCAGAATGCAAATGTTGAATTTCAATCAAATCCTTTTGTTAATTTCACACAAAGAGTACAAGGGGTAGAACTCAAATTGACTTTTTTCATGCAGCTCTAGGAATTGGAATGAATTGCGGAAGTTTGCGAATCCTCATTTTTCCAGGAAGGAAATAAAAATGGAAAAGTCAATCAATCAAACTGCCTTAGTTGGAAGGCGTGCTGTGATAAAGCTGCTAAAAGAAGAGAAATGCAAAACAGAAGGTTTCTGGTGTGTGGTGACAAATGGTCAGTGCAAATATTAGCGACAGGAGTTGCCTTGTGACAAATGCGGAGTGTCCAATATCGTCAGTTTGAGCTGACTTTCAAAACAACATCAATGGTCGAATAATCTCCTTTGATGGCATTGACTGATGCACAAAACATCCAGGGAATACAATAACGCTAGCCTACTTGAAAACCTCAACGAGCTCACTTGCCCCTTTGTCTTTGTCAAAAAAGAAATATTCAATGAGCTTCCCGAGAGTACTTTCAAGTACCCTTAGTGTTCCTACAGGAGGAACCCTGCGAAATGACAGGAACAAAGCGACTAGACTTTCACTTGTCTGTAATGCTCGTGTAAAGTTGAAAATTCAGAACCTGAGGTTCAAGCAGATCAAAAGATAAAATAATCAGAAATACAAAAGCAATTCGTAGCCTCAAGTCCCCCACATGGATCTTCAATTCATCCTCCAGTCTCTGTTTAAACTAATTGAAAAAATAATTCAAGGGAAGGATCGATTTTGGAGGAGGGTAAGTCTGGGGTAATGAAAAATTTCATCCTTTTGACAAGAGTCTCTCAAGCCCTAAAATTCTAAATGATTCCAAATTAATTATTTTTCCTTGTGCATATTTCGAACATAACTTTCTGCAAAGATTTCTTTGTTTGGGCCAAAATTGCAAACTCATGAACCCCATGTTGTTCCGCCTATGTGGATCTTTGGATAAAGCTATTTATGGACTTTCCTTGTGCTATGGACAGACGAAATGACAGTGCCATATCGTCATGTGGACTATTGTTGTCCTTTGGAGATGGACATCAATTGAAATCCTTTCATGAGCATTCAATCCCACTCGATTGTTGCCATTGTTGATATTATTTTGGAAGGAAGCAGTCATCACGCAGAGAGAATATCGGAATGTGACAAATGATTATACTGCAATTCAGAATCAAAATAACAACAGGATTTGCATAAATGAAGGAAGAAAGAGAGGGGTCAATCACTCCAGAAAAGGATTACAATAAGAAATAAGAAATTCACAACTTCCACGCCGGTTTGAAAAAACTGATGAAATACTGCAGCTAAAATACCAAGTTTCAGTTTTGTATTTTGGCGTCCGGAAGATTTTTCCGACCACTGGTCTAAGCTCCACATGAGGTCAATTGCGAGTTCATTCCTCATCTTCCGCTCTATCCTGATTGATTAAGTATCATAATCCTTTATTTGCCAACAAATGATATCAGTTATAATCAACAATGGAACTTTCTCTGCTTCCTTCTGACCCTTAGACCCAAGGGTGAATGACCAATGGCTATTTGATCCTCCATTTCGCCATCAACCTGTACGTCATTTCCAAAGACTTTATGCAACAAGTTACAGTCGAGAAGATGCTTTCATCTGCAGATATTGGATACTCAAACTGGTCCTTTACAATGGAAAAAACCCATTCAAAGGGTCCTTCAAAATGCCCAAAATAGACTATTTCCTACTTTCTCTTTNGGATACTCAAACTGGTCCTTTACAATGGAAAAAACCCATTCAAAGGGTCCTTCAAAATGCCCAAAATAGACTATTTCCTACTTTCTCTTTTGAATGAACTCCGGAGAAAGTTGAATGGATTTGACTTTAGAACTCGGCAGTTGGTCTGGCGGTCTGTTTTAACTAAAGTCTAAAATTGGAAGTGCCCATTGGATCCCACGGTTCCTTTGATTCATATCGAAAAAGTCGTAAGAAGGGAAGCGAAGGTGGTTTCAACGCATCATTGGATTTTAAGCAAGTGCCATTCTTAGCAAAAGGTCACGCTGTGCTTGACCTTGTCTGCCCTTTCTCGACTACCTCGTCCTTGAACTCCTATCCCAAGCCATTTTCACACAGTTTTGCTATTAATAATTTTCCTATTCAGTAGATTGCGTAAATGATTTAGCGTGTCCTATTTCGGTCCTATATTCAAAACTTTCCGGAGCTAAACTCCAAGCCTTCAACCCTTTTCAGTGTTAAAATTTATTCATATTTCTTAAAAAGAAAAAAACTTTCTCTTAACTCGCCTTCATACTCCAGTGCCTCAACTTAGAAGGGGAAAGTAAATGGGAATTTTAAAGCCTTATTAAAATGTAAATCCTCTCTAAAGAAAAATACCGTCACGAGTAAACAAAAGAAGAGGAGATTCTTCCGATTCCATACCGGCTGGCCCTGTGTGACCCTGTTTGGCAATGCATGACGTGCAAAAGCAAAGGCTAGAAAGTCTGATAAGAGAGAGAAAGTCTGAGAAAATCAAAAAGACATTTGGAACGTGATGGAAAGTTAAAAGGAATCAAATCCCGGAGAAGCTCTTGTCACCTAATTGATTCCACATTCACTCGTGCCTCTACCAATCCTCACACTTTTTTAAAAAAGATGAAAAATGGGGTTCCATATCATAGGACGTGACGGAGGGACTGGAAAAGTCAAGGGTAACCATCGCTCCAATCGCTCCTGGGGAAAATAGAGTAAAAGGCAGAGTCATTCATTCCCCAATTATACTTTGTGGAATCCCCACAATTGTTGCCTATTGCAAATTTTCGCAGAAACTTCTGCAGTTTTGCGAATTTGATTTGCTCAATTAAACGCATTCTGCCATTGAATGACGTCAGCCTAAAAATACGGAAGTTTTTTCCCCTAATTTATGCAATTCTGACCAGTTAATTCAATGAGTAGTACCAATGGGTAGTGTTAAACGTTACTCACATGAATTTCGAGTGCGACACTGGCCGTGTCACCGCTGAATGTCAATAGTTTCTGTTCCAGCATGTTGACAGCTAGCGGAAATGTGACAGTTTGTTCTATATTCCCTTCCCAAAGGCATCTTATTTTCCTTGAAGCGTCCCATGCCTCTTGCACACCGGGTTCATAAATGATCACCAACAACGCCTCTACATATGCTTGGCCACCTTCTGTCAACCCGTCGTCAACAAACGCCACCCCGCATTCCCCAGTGGTCAGATCAAACAAGTACATGCTGAGGCCAGAATTCTCAGCTACAAAGCGACACTTGGGGTCACTGTAATGACCCTGCAATCATCATTAAAACTCTATTAGCTCTTGTTTCTGTTTCTGTTTGGGCTTGATCGAACCTTGGCGTAAATGATACCATCAAAGGCTGAATCAAATGTAACTCGAACTGTCATTTTCTCTTTTCCACAGGCGACATCGATAGCATCAATTAGAGCATGGTGGTGGTGATGACTTAGTCCATCGGCACGCCCAAGTGGTAACGTGGTTGTAATCACAGTCGGACTTGTGTCAATTTCAGCAGTAGTCGTGGGTAATTCATCTTCCTTCGGAAGGGAGTCTAATACTTCCAGATCAGGACTTCGGACTAATCCAACCTACAAAAAATATTTGTAGTCTTGGGACTTAGGAGTGTAAATCTTTGGAGATTAATTGATGATCAAAGCTGAAAGTTGCGACAAGCTTCATACAGATTAGTTTCGCATTAGTAGGAAATTGCGGAATTAAAACGCCATTAGGCTAAACATTTGCGACAAACAGAGGGAATTCTAGGGAAGCCTGAAAGTTGGGACGTGGGATCTTGAATGAACTGTAATCGTTTGTAACTTGAATTTTTTCCAAGTATCAATTACAGCCTCCCAGTTTGCAAATAGCTGCAAATTATGTCACAAGGATCCTCACCAACTTTCCCTTTGGACTAACAATGACTCCCGATTGAATTAAATCCTCGTAAAGTCGGAACTTTTGCTCACTTTTATTGTTATTTTTTCAGGGAGAAAATCTCCAAATTGCTGTAACGGAATTAACTTTAATGGGGGCGAGTAAATGAGCGTGTCTCTGAATTAACTCTTATGCAATTTAGACAATAGCTCTTCTGCCTAACTGCTAATCTCCTCATTTTTAACTTGATTGTTTGAAGCTTAATTTATAAACTATTTCTATTCAGGAAGAGCCACGGCGTGGGAACGTGAATGAGGACTTTCACCTCTTCCCGTACCAGTCAAAAGTCTCAGCGGATGAAAATTTTAAAGTTCATTTCCTTGTTCTCCAGAGTTGGAAAGTTCTCTTTCCATTTCAAAGCATTGGGAGAAAGTTCCTTTTTTAAAAAAAAAAGTCACAAAATTGGAATTCAAAGGGGAATTTACGTGGTTTCTGAAACTCATAATCAAAGAAAATTCATATGGGAAAACTTTTTTAAAATTTCGAAGTTTGTAAACTAAATTCTGGAGGTGTCCTCTGTCAGATCGTCGACCTCAAAGGAGATTCTGACCGCTAATATTCATGAGGATTTTGTCATTTTTTAAGCACAAACTGCGTCATTCCGTTTTCCCTTTGTTCCTAATTCACCACCCACGTGAAAGCGGAGAAAGGAAAAAACCTTGAGGAAGTCTTTAAAAAGCTTGTGGTTTTTTAATCTACCCACTTCATCTTCTGAAGAAAAACGAGAACCGCTTGTTACAGGGATTTAAAAAAAATGGCCCCGGATTTACGTATTTTGAGAATGTTTATGAAGGTTATTTTGTATAGGATTTGCCTTGAAGGGAAACGAAAGCCTTTTGTTTCGTACACTTGTGTGTGTGGCATTAGGATCAAATATGGATTTCTTCTGACCTAACCGCTGTCGCTGGAAATCAAACAAAGAGAGTCGCATCGCTAGACCGCAAGCGGTGTACCGCTTGCGAAGCTCTTGGGACGTTCAAATAGAACAAATAAAGGAATATCCTTGGGTGAACAACCTCAAGGCCAGGAGCAGGGGCTTATTTTGCAATATACGAAATGAGGCAAAAGACGGAAATGCTTAAGTTTCGTTTGAACGGAGTTTCGTGGAATTGAAAATTAAGCCCTTTTAACTGGTCGCCTCGCGAAGCAGAAAAATCAAACGAGCAGAAAAGAAAATGGAAATGTTTCAGTTGTACGCTGAAACTGGTGTAGGAAATGAAGCAAAATATTAAAAAAGTTTCCTTGGAAAACTCTAATAATTAAAAGTTCTGGAGAATTGCAAGTCCCATTTTCAATTTTCAAGGCTTTAAAATTATTAATTAAAATGCACCGGAAATCAGAATTTCAGGGAAAACCTTGACATTAAAAATACCAGGAAAGTTTTATGCTGCAATTCGCACGTTAACGAAAGAGAAAGGTACACATGTGGAAAGTGATTTGGAAATCTAAAAGCGTCTTGTGTAAATGAATTCGGATTTATCCGATTTATATTAAGCATCACTAAACTCCCTTTCACCGCAAAGCTACCGAATACCCGAAGCTTTTGGTTTTAGCTTGAAACCCGAAACCGTCTCTACCGCACCTGTTGTATCGACGGCTCTTGTGCCGAGGCTGACGGGAGTCTCTCAACATTAGAAGACGGACGAGGCAAGGCCAACGGTGGGAAGTTGAGTTGTGCCCGGGTAGTGCTAACCGCACTTTGCGACGGAACTGGATACAAGTAGCCAACCTATAAGGAAACCAACCAATCAGAAACATTTCCAAGGACATTTCCACACACATGGTTTACTTGCGTAATGAAACCTAATATTAAATTCCTGATGATAAACATTCGACGCGCTTCCTAATGACATTTCTCCGGATGAGCGCACTTTGTAATTAAAGATTCTAGAAATGGAAAACATGGGAAGCTTGGGATCTGAGGGATTCCAAGGAAGACATTTTGGAATTAAGAGTCTCGAGGTCAGGTTTTGATTAAAACGAAATTCCTGAGGAAATGGTTTGGGCGAGAGACCGCAGATGGGAAATTGAATGATTAAACCTGACATCCGATGACCTTTTGGCTTGAATCGTTGAATCAAGTCACGGTCACTTTTACGACCACACCCTTTGATGTCTTTGTTTGCAATTGGTATTGGGGTATTGTGATACCTTTGGTACTTGTTGAGATCCTGATGAAATGAGCGACACATGAGGATTAAACTTTTGTTTCCCAGCGTCTCCAGCGCTGATCAGTGACAAGATAACAATGATGAATTGATTTGGACCAATGACGTGTGGCTTACAGCAGATTTTGCACTTGAGAGTTCTCATTTTAGTTTCACCTGTTGCTCTAATCTTCGAAGGAAATGAATGCAAGAGCTTAATTAATTCCAGGGGGATTTGGCTTTTAAGATGAAAGAAGACACGGCGTTGGATGACAGAAGAAAGGAAGAAGATCAAATGAAGAAGATTTTCCTTCATTGTCTATTTATACACGGTGATTTTATCCACACCACGGAGAAGGTGATATTTTAATTTAAGTGAGGATCCCTCAGCATCCCACAAAGATGCTACACAAGAAATGCATCTTTTCAGGGGTATGGAGCAACACCGAGATTACAGGCTTCATCATCATCAGTTTGGACCGGAGATGAAAGTGAATGGCCAATTAGGAATTGCACCACTGTCCATTGTCTCACAAAATGAAGTGGAGGTGACAGCAGATCATTGTCACTTTTCAACCTAAAAACATTACTTGTAAACGACAGAACCACACGATGACCCCGCCCAGTCAAGGTGCAAATTAAACTAATTTTTAGTCTTCTCTGGCTTTACTTCAAAATAGCAAAAATCATCTTTTCAAAGAACTTAGGTTCATTTCCTGTACAAAATAAACTAAATCTTGATAAAGCAAAAGTATATGAAGAATCCGACATTCCTGAATGCAATTAAAACTAGGATTTTGACCTCGGTAGGTCAAATCAGGGTTGTTCTACCTGATTTTCTATCAACGATTTTCAGTAGTGCAAAATAAATAAAAATTTGTACGGCTGATTGGCTGTGCTTATTTTGGAAAGTTTGTACAAAGTGAAATTCCAAATTGGACCAGAATGTCCAGATCATAATGGGAAATGATTATTCAGAATTTCCTTGCTTCCTCCTAATTGTCATCCTCATAATTAGAGTGATTAGATCCAAGTTTAATTTAACAAATCATCATTTAAATTATTGCAAAGAGGTCTCATCATCATCCCCATTTTCTTTTACAGTCCAGTTCCATTCAAAATTCAAGTCTTACTTGCACATTTTCACTACATTTACTCTCGTTAGGTTTCTGCAATTTAAACTTTTACAAACCCTACAACAGTCCAATTAGCCGTTTCCAAGCCTTAATGCAAATTAATTGCAAGTCTTTACTAATTAATCGTAAAAACCGATTTGTATTTTACATAAGAACTTGCAAACTGGCAGGCTTCCGCGTTACATATGCAAAATCCACATCCACCAATAATGAATAGGTTTCTACACAATTTGAAGACGCTAATGATTAATGCAAGACCCTTCAAACGCAAAAGGTGTACTCGATTAATGACTAATTTGTCCTGTTATATGTTTGGAAGAATATTCGTTTATAAACTATGTTCCTTGACATTAATTAATTATGCATTTAGCACCATAATGCATAATGAACATTGGCATCATTACATCATTTTGAAACTGACATTTTCACACCTAAAATGGATTCTATAATAACCTGTGATTAATGGGGATGGATTGATCAACAAAGTCGGGTTTGACATGAATTGTTTTACACAATAATTACAATGGAAGGATGGATTTAACAGATCATTTCTGTTGAAATGGGATTAGAATAACAGAGGAATGATTTGGAAAGTGAAATCTTAAAAAGTGGGTGGACCAAATCCCTATTTTTAAACAAGCATCTTCTCTTTTCTATTTTGCATCTCGATGAATTCCGATCCTTATCAGGGGAATTACACGATCAATGGAATTCGCGATGATCGTTATTTTATCCATTGTCATCTTCTCCATGTCATGTCAGCCTGTCCACTTTCAATTTCATTGACATCATAAGTCATAGTAGGCCCCAAATTGCCTTACCTATGCTTTTTCAGGACATAAAATGATTAATTGCAATTCCTCCACTGTGTTATTAGTACCTTAACCTTAACAATCAGCGACTGTAATTTCCAAGTGGAAAACCATCACTTAAATTGGATTAAAGCGTCTTCACATGCTCACACTTTTGCATAACCATTAGAATTAGTTCCATTGTTTGCATTTGAATCCACTTTCACTTTGGACTTTCACTTTTTCTTAAAACGCTAAAGTTAAAGCGACTGTTAAACCTGTCACTTGGTAGTCTCAATGAAAAGGAATTGAAAAAATGATACAAAAGCACCTTAATTGGTGCACCTTTGAACAATTAAATGTACCAGAGTAGAAATTGAGAATCTCCTGAGCACTAAAAATAGAAACTGATGATCGTTCTCTTCATCTCTGCATGAGGAACAATGGGAGATAATTATGAGGAATTTAGCTGTTAGCAATTTGTATGGGTATATTCCTACTAAAGTGACATTAATAGCTCTCATTAATTCAGATTCGGAGGTTTAAGTTTGTGAATTCGGACGGCGTGGTGTATGATTTATTGCTTTTTACGCGACTCCTGCAGCTGGTGCTTTAAACCTTTTGTCTGGGTCTGGGCCATTGCCAAATGAATTTTAAATCCGTGCAAATCCTAAAGCTAACAGCTTCAAAAGTAAGATTAATAACCAATATGCAAATTCATCAGATGATAAAGAGATTTTAATTGTAATCGAAGGACGGTGAGCGGTGAGTCCAATCTATCATTTCATTGGAGGGGGTCAATAAATTATGGACCAATAAACAAGGTTCATCAATCAATCTTAATTTAGGCTAAAATGAAAGTAAACTCAGTCAATACTGTTTTCACAAAGAAGGCAAAGGTGACCTGGATTGACCCTTTTGGGGGTATTTTTATATCAAAACTTCAATCAAGAATCTGGTGGTTACAAGATTTTTTCCCAAAATGGCTCAGTTGATGAAAAGCGTCATTTAGAACTGCAATCCGCCTACACTTTGCACGGCTCCAAATAAACTTTCTCCAAAGCAACTTTTGAGAAATGGGACAAAGCGCTGCTTTGATGATTTTTCATTGGTGAAAGCTGATTAGCGGCCATTTGACGGAGACTGATCACGTTAGAATGAATGGGAAAAACCATTTGATAAATTGTTCCAATCTGAGAGATTACTAATTGCCTTTACAGTGATAGGGAGAATTAATTAGGGTGATTATTTAATTGACTATAACAATTGAAATTAGGCAAGGGAGATTTATAACACTGAAATTAAAATTGCATGGGCCAATATTTCTTCCTGCAAAACTCATATTTTTTCGGTTACGGATACTATACTAACTTTCCTTCCTAATAATTAGCAAATCCCAATTAAAAAGTAACCAAATTCTAATTAATTAGAGCTAGTGAAAACGGACAAACCAAAGGGTGAAAGTTGATGAAGTTAAAAGTCAGACAAAAAAAATTTTCTGTAAAATTCATGATATTCTAAACGCAGTTTCAGCTAATGGAGAGGGATTACTGGGAAGATTTTAGATTGGATTTATTTACAGAAGCCAGCATTGCTGAATTACTGTTTTTTAACTAATTAGAAACCATAGGACTAGTAACACCTAATTCTAAATGACACGTAAAGATGAAGGTAATGGCTCTCACTTGTGTTAGTATTAATTTGCTAATTTTCCAAAATATAAAATCCTTTTGGCCCGTTTCTGAAACGCTGTTGCATTGTTGGACGTGGTTGTTAATTTAAGTTAATGGAAGCCACGTGATTCAAGCTATTAGTTAACCCAATCAATAAATTAACTAACTTTGAACGGAATAATAAAAAATGGTAAAACTACTTTCGGATATCGTCCCCGAGGAATTCGGTTAGATCTGAAGTAAAGATTCTAGGGGCGACGTATCCACCGTATCCATTTTGTCCTTTGTGATAAAGTCCAACTCCCTTGAGCCATACTGCAGGACTCGGTCGGACTGGTTGGATGTCGATGAAAGGAACAGTTGTTTGAGCAACGTCCTTGGCCCTGGAAGTGGGGCCGAATAGAAGGAACTGATCATGGACTGAGTCAGGGACTGAGGCCTTGGGACTGTAAGTAGGGACGTCGACATCGGGCAAGATTAATTCACGCCGTGGATTGTGGTCATTGTCCGGAGTGTTGTCGTTGCTGACCCAGTGAGACGTGTGAGGGAGGAGCTCTGCGGTGATTGGATTGATCTGGGTTGCCTATTAAAATCAAAAGGTCAATTCAATTTCTTCTGATGATTTTCGATCAAGGTTACCTGGACCATGAGACCAAAGTGCTCTCCGATGCGATGAAGACGAACCCCGGTGATGACGTAACTCCGATTCAGTTTAATATCGTCCAGATTCAATCCACGGTGGAAGTAGTCCATTTGAGCAACCACAGGAGAAGTTTTCCGAAATGGTGGGATCTCCTTCCATTCCGTGCTTCCTTCTTGAATGTAACCGCGCTTGGCTGGCAAGCCTTCTTCAATCTGAAATTAGCCAGATGAATGTCATTTTATTAAAGAAATATTACTCTTATGCCTTTTAATTGCCTTACTTGCAAATGGAGGATCCTGTCCTTCATCACAAATCGGACGCCAGTGACGACCTTGTTAGCTGCAGTGTCAGACGTGACTTGGGCCACTGAAATGTGTCTCACAGTCGTCGGGCTGTTAGCGTCATCGCACAGACAGAGACAGTTGCTGCAATGGTACCAAAATCTCCAGTGGCTGTCCCTTCTTTCTGTACTCTTGTCACATTTGCCACCTGAGGATAGAAAAAGAAATGTTGACCTCAGATCAATTTATAAGGTGTAAAGCTCGCACTTTTCCCCAAAAGTGGACCGCGCTTGTAGTCGATGTAGTCAAAGCGTCTGGGGGCATCGGCAGGACAAACGGTCGCGTCTGCGGCGACATATTTGCACTGAAATCAGAAAAAATGGTTCCGAAAATTCGAAATGGAAACGCTATATAGAGCTCGTTGGAGGTCATTGAACTCACGTCCACAAGATTTCCTGTGCAGCGCCGTGTTAGCATACAAGTAGTGCCTTTACAAGTGCTCTCTGTGAATGTGAAATCGCTGCAAGTTTGTTTGCAAGATCCTTTCGGGTGCATGTCCTTCTCGTTCTCGATCACCCCCTGAAATCAACGACATTTAAAATTTAAAATATAAAACATTATATATAATTAAATTCACGAAGTTCCTTGAAGATGATGTTAGAAAGTAAATTTTTTTGATTACCTGAAGTAATTCCTTGAATTGTTCGTATGACTCTCCTTCCTTTTGGTGTTTTGGATCACATTTCCAGTACATTGCAGAAGCAGCTGCCATGGCTGTCCTTGCAGCACCCAGTTTTTCATAAGCTTGATTCCTCATGGATTGCTTTGCAAAGGAAATGTCATTCGCATCCGCAGCTAATAAAAGAAATTCATGTTAGGAAAGAATTTGAAGCCAAATTCCTCATGCGAGGAATTCTCAAGGAAGGCTTTTAGTCCACGTACTCCCGTTGAGTGCAAATTGCAACATGTAGGCGAAATTGAGGATCGTATAGGCCTTGACGTCGAGTGCCAGGAGTGACACGTAGAAGCCATAAATGATCCTCTGCGGTGTTTTCCCATGGTGCAGGCACCACCCGCTCTTCACAACATTCTGAAAAGAAAGTTTGTGAAAATAAGAATAGTTTTTGGGTAATAATCAATAAGTTGATGGCGTACATTTATTTCCGTGGCCAAGTCCACAAAGGCATCTCTCTCGTTGTAATTGTAAGAAGAGACGACCGTGGAATGAGCATGGTCGAGCAAATAACTCAAAGTAATTGAGCCTTTGTCCTCGTCTGCGTGATAAATCGGCTTCAGAATTAAATCCGCAACGGTGGTTGCATCAAAGTCCAGGTTCCCACCACCCGGTGCAAAGGTCTCAGGCATGTCCTGAAAACGAAAGAAAAAACAAACATTTTATTCCACATAGAGAGTACACATGCCTCCGGAAAGGGCTTCCGGGAGCTCAGTGATTAAAAGAAGCCTTGATTCTTTCGACACTGCATAAATTTCGCAGTTTCTAATACTTACAGGGAAGACTTTGAAGTGGCCATAGAGAACTTCGACAGGCGACATAAGGATGGAAATCTCGCCCCATTTGTGCTTCCAGTGCTGAGAACCGCTGATAAAATGGAGACATAAAAAAGCTTAGAAAAATGTCAATTTCCTTTTGCAAAAAAATTCCTTTTATGCATCCAGACGAAGGCTGCAAAAGCTTAAGATTAATGTTGGCTTCTCCATTCTTACTTTTGGAACTTGAATACAGATTGAAGGGCTTCTTCATATCCCTGAAGCTGGAGTTCACGCTCTACCCGGGCAATTGCAGGGGGGATATTTTTGACAAAACGACCAAGGTCCTTTAGTACTTCCTCCTTGGATTTCTCGTTTCTCTTCAATCGCTAAAGAAAATTCATAATTTAAATCATAGATTTTGATAAATAGCTTTAAAACTTTTACCAAAACTAAAGTATAACCAAAATAATCTGCTTCCATACTTCATGGCGTCTAATTTTAGCATTCAATGATCCAGATCCGGATTAAAATGGAGGTTTGCGTGGTATCATTTCATCAATTTCCACGAAAGAGTCCTTGTAATGAATCCCCTACGCAGATCATAAAGGAAACAAAGGAATCCTTTGCAGCATCCATTCTGTGTACTTTTGGATAAGGAATGATTCTGTATGTATCAATGATAAATCCTCGACAACAAACTCCTTGATAAGTTACATTGTCCTTTAACTTTCGTCAATTCTTCCCTGTCTGAACAATAGGCTAGAGTGGCTAAAGTGGATGGAATTGTGGTGATAAAAAGCTAAGGATTGAATCATTGTTCAGTGCACGGGGGATGAGTCAGATTTAATTATCAAATCCCTGGGACTGCATTCAACACCACGTATAATTTACACAATTGAAAAACCAACATACCAGGAAGGACGGGGATTGACAGAGTACATAGATGCATAAATTTATACAGTAAACTATCAAAATCAACCAAGGATCACGCTCCATGAATGCAAAAATACACTTGAAATTGCAATCCCACGTCTCTACTCAAGGGGAAAAATATGCCAAAATTAGACGCCAGCTTTTTCTTGCAAAGAATCAATAAGATTAAATTCACTTAGATCGAAAGGTCAATCTTTAGTAAGATTAGTGTAATTAGCAAAATATTTTCAATTTACCTTTAATTGTGTCCATGCAGCTTCGACTCTTTCGATGACATCTTCGCGTACTTCGTCTACCAGAACGGCAGCGGTGAAAGAAGCGGTGAGCAAGACCAACAGTAGAATGGCCTTCATCCTCTTGCTTTTCGGTGATGAATAAGGTCAGGTCCAATTAGGTCAAACTGTGAACCCGTTATGACATGAATGAAAGCGTCCTGGGATCCTCTGGAATGTTTTTGGGACACTGAAATGAGGTTCCTTCCCGAGTCCGTGACACTGAGAAACTGTTTTGCCTTGACTGCGTTGGAGTCTGGTGAATGGACCGTCTGTTTTTGTGGTAAAAGGATAGGTCAGTTGGGGTCAGTTGTGGTAGTCAATCTACAGGCTATTGTTGTGTATCCCAACAATACCTTTACTAATCTGTTTTTCTTTTTGCAGAGCAGGTAAAACCATTTGCTCACCTGCCCTGGGGTACTGACCTATTGCAATGGGACAATCCCAATGATGGCAAAACGTGTTTGGACTTTGTTATGACTCAATCCACCTGGCTTGGAATTAAATAGGAAATTAATTAAGGAATGAGTCACACGGAAAGAACCTCAGAAGTTGACTGCCACTGAATACTTTGACGAATGAAATCTGTAGGGATTAAAAAGTTAAATGTTATCCTAGGAACACGTTTTCCTTTCTGCGTGGTTATAAAACGCTATTCCTGGACTTGCAATTTCCTTTCTAATTTAATTGTATCCAGCAGTGGAACAAAAGGAAATCCTTTTGTTTCTATAGCCGACTGAATGAGCTTCGATAGGAGCTTACTGCTTTTTCACTTGCTACAATCCAATGTATTTAGTTTCCTTTCTAATTTAATTGTATCCAGCAGTGGAACAAAAGGAAATCCTTTTGTTTCTATAGCCGACTGAATGAGCTTCGATAGGAGCTTACTGCTTTTTCACTTGCTACAATCCAATGGGAAGTCCAATGGGAAAGGCTTATTCTATTCGATCAATACAAAAACACTCGAGATATTTTGTGTGCCTTTTGCTATAGGGTACCCTGCGTATAACCTTACCAATTGATTCTGGATCACAAAAGGGATTTTGGCAGACAATTCCTCAGACAATGGAAAAATTCAAAGGCCAAAAGGATATTTTGGGAATTGGAGATGATGAAACTATGAAAAATGAAACCCTACTGCGCGATTTTGATTCAAGCTAAAATGGACCAAAGGGGGTGACGACGGAGTTGTCAAGAACATATTAAGTGCCTCTGATCTATTTTAGCAAAGCTCGTAAAATTTAATTACTAGAGACAAAGAGACGCTAAAAGGAACTTTCCGTTCGTTCCCACGACTGGTAATGTGTGAAGAGTCGTAAAATATGAAACTGTCAAAACAGTTTAACTTTTGATTAATTACTACACATTGGACTGTATTGCGTCTCCACTCGTAAGATCACGAGAAGGACACAAGAGAAGATGCTGATTGACGAAATGAAGATTACAGTTTTTGCAATTTAATGCTTATGTAAACTGTGGTCTTGGAAGGTTTTCCAAGTCGCTTCTCACAAAGGCAAACAACGACAGCGATGAAAACGAAACAAAATAGAAAAGGTGCTGCCATGACCAGTGTGAATTCTGAGCTTACCAGGGTCATCACGCCAACCAATAGAAAAGGTCCTGGCCTCGTGGGTACCAGTGAGACGTTCAGCCCATC
>VNWY01000889.1:0-25826 GCA_009869845.1 Pseudachorutes palmiensis | reverse complement strand
CCCTCAATGTCAAAATAAGGAGAGAATCCTCATTCAAATGACGTTGATAAATTCAAATTGGCAATGTTTGCGTAAATCCATGTAACCCCGCATATTTCTAAGAAACTAATTTCCCCGTACTCGGCCTATTCAATGAAATTAGAAGTGTAACTGCTTGACAAGTGCCAAATTGAATTCCTTTGGCATTTGCTAATACGTATTAAATTGTTCTAGAGAAAGCTGCAAGCGTTTATATGCACGTTGGAATTAAGCTCTCCGTTAGACAAATAAGGAATTAGAGCTGGAATGAAAGCTTTTGAGGATTGGCGCCGGCACAGATAGCCTAAAATTAGTGTGTCTAATTGCATAACCTTGTTTTCCATCAATTTGCCAAAATGGAGAGTTAAGTGTCCTATTTACAGGATTTGTACAGTTTCTGACACCATCAGTTAAGAGGAATTAACAAACCCCTTCACTCTGTCGCTGTCATGTTCAGATTTCCGGAAAAGTAGGAACTTTCTCCTTTCGTCTAGAAAACTTGAGTCCAATTCCAAATGGCAAAGTCTGCCTTGTAAATATAATTAATTTCATTTGTTCTCACTTCCTCTCTCCATTAATTTCCATCCACTCCCAATTATTTTTGTTCTTTTGACTTTTAATTACGTTTTAATTTGGATTCCCAATCTAATGATGGCACAAAAATACAACATCCATTAGCCTCATGCAAAGTCATTGCTATAACTCTGCTGGTAAAGTTCTAGTGTGACTTGTTTATCCAGTGTATGCATCTGCAAACACCAAAATGTCAAAAGGGAAGAGGTCAATAAAACTTTCACTTTTATTTTTGTCTATCCCTTCATTTGGCTTCCACATGCGAAAGTGTTATTTCCTTCAGGACCTCATCCAGTACTTTCACATAATGAAACCATTTCCTGCTCATGCGCTTTTCTTTAAACAACCTAAAAGGAACTCTATTCTTTGTTGGATTGAATTACTTCCACTGCTGATTGCAAACGGAGATGTTCCAAACTCAGCAGAATTCGAATTCTGCTGATGTGCATCCCTGATGTTTATAGTCTCAACGATTCACAAGCTGACATAGTGAATGGGAAATGTAATAACTTCATGTGGGTTGCTCATTCCAATTTCCATGCTACAAAGGGTTGTTTTGGTATTTTACAAAAAAGGAAATATGTACTCCTTTGTGTATCCGTAACATGAAACAATTTGTCATTTTTTAATCATGCGGGACATAAAATTCAAATGTAAAAACCATTTGTATCAAAGTACCTTGTCCTTCCAAAAGATTACATCTTCAGCCTTTGTCCCAGTCGTATGATAAGTCAATGGTGACTTGGAGCAGGAGATACGGTCAAGTATATAGTACAGCGCTCAGCAGGAATTCCAGTAATTTGGTGATCACTTAGCCTAAGCATTCTTCATCAACTCAGATACGAAAAAGGTCAACGACCGGATAGCTTTAGAATAATCACTGTCATCCAAGAATCAAAGTGACTACCTACACGCCCTTTCATCACTCGATTTTCACTCAAGTTTCTGGAATGACATATCTTCCCCGTGGTTCTAATGAAACTGATATCCTGCTTTGTGTTGCTTTAACCGATGATGATGATGGTAGTAAAGTTCATGACTTCTGATCATATGCCCATAGATTTGAGCTCAACTGATGTCGATTAGGGTTAGGATCATAAAAAGTCTTTCCGTTACTTTCGCCATCATTTGCCAAAACCTCTTCTCCATAATAAAGCAATAATGCTTCAGCTAAAGACGAAAGTAATAAGATCTTCACTTTCCCTCATTCAGTTGCTTTCACCAGATTTTCTTTCACGAAAAGGGAATTCAATGGGATTATTTGGAGGCAAGAGTCGTTAGCAAGTTCCAACTTCCCTTCAACACTCGCCTTTCCTTAGAATTTTTCCTCCAAAGAAAGATCCCTGTCCTGTATTGTGAATGGCGTTTTCCCTTATCCTTTAGCTTTAAGACAAATGCAATTTATACGTTTTGCTTCGAAATGTCTGTAAACGTGCGTTGCCTAGATATCCCTCCTTATGAAGTTAAAGCATGATTTCACAGTTTCCTTCGGCACTGTGGATTTTCTAGATTCATGAACTTTTCTGTTCTATTTTAAGGATACGGATATCCTGTTGTGAATGAAAAGCTCCATCCGAATGTTACTACGAATAGTATAGCACGGACTTTTTCCGCAAACGTAAATTTCAACGCTAATGAGAACTTTCTCTGCTTTCCCTATTCATAATGCTCTTTACCAATCCCACTCCCACACAGAAATCCTTTTTCTCGCTATTCATTTCATAAAGTTTCACGTAATTTTGGATTCCGTTACTGTTTGCCTTCAAGCAAGTAAACTTGTTTTCGGAAGTAAATTCCCTGTAATTTTAGGTTGAGAATTGTGAAACCAGTTTACAATTTCTACAATAATTTTAATTACCACCTGGACTTGTAAAATTATTTTTCCAATAAAACGATCGTTTTAATAAGTTGAAAATATAGGTCACACTCTCCTTGAATTCGGCTAATAAAGTTTTGCCACGTGGATCTTCTCATTAAATCACATGAAAATTCAGCCTAAATCCAATTTAGCACCTAATAATTTTAAATAAGAAATTGTTACTCTGGAAATGCATTTCCATGCATTTTTAATGGTGAATCCTCATACCTTTTGCCTGGTTATCTGTCTATTTCTCCTGTATGAATATGTGCAGGGATTTTATTAAGGATTTGAGGAAAGCATTGCTGGTCAAACATGTTGACTCTTGTTCGGACAAGACTGTTAGACGTGGAAAGCAGATATTGCAAATTTTTGCAAGTCATGCATCAATTTTGTACTGCCAAGAAATCGGCTACGACAATATTTAGCTCATTTGAATGTCACCAATACCCCATTTCCCGATGATTAGCTTATGAAAAAATAAAATCGATCGATCAAAGTCGTTCAGCCTATACCGCCTTTTGACAAAATTACTGGTTTTATCGGCTAGCCCAGTGGATGTTTACTTAAGCTAAAATTCTACTTTCATGTTGGCACCGCCGTTAAATACTGGCTTCAGAAAACCTTAGATAGGCACCCTTAATATCAAAGTTATTCGATTACATTAATAGCCCATCACACGTTGACTTAATTCAGAGCAAGTCAGTTGATTCCTTCATTTTTTCATTCGTCCCCTGTCATTTCGTTCAGTTGTTCCCAAGGTTTGTTCCTTATCAGTCACAACTATACCTTCAAAAGTAGCCATCTTAAAAACTCTACAAAAAGTGCTGCTGATTCCAATTTGGTTTTGTTGGCTTTGTTCCCATTGTTGTACCAATCATGTCACCACATGTTTCCCTTCTCACCAACTTTCTCTATCGGAATCATTTATTCCCTTGCAGACCGTGACAAATAGATTTCAGCAAAGTGTAGTGACAAAAAAAAACAACTTCAACAGGTCTTATTTTGCAAAAAAAAAAATTCTTATTCAAAGTTTTGCAATTTCGCAGAACTGTTCTAAATTTAAAATTAAAACTGATTCAAATTCAAAGTTGCCCACCTGAGCATTAGTCTTGGCCGTTCTAAAAATTTGAATGATCGACGACGCATTCAAATGAAAAACCTTTTCCATGTTTTTTCATTCCTTTTAATCCATTTCCATAGAGCAGTCCACCTTTTGCTCTACTTGTTGATCTAAAAAGCAAACTTTTCTTTGCCTTTTTGGTTTCTATTTGAAGGTAAAACCCGTGAAGTAAACAGGAGAAAGTGGAGCGGAGAAAAGGGAATTTTGCAAAGTCCCAGCAGCCGCATCCCGTTGCGAGTAAAGAAAGTAAAGTTTTGTTTACTCGGTTGTTTGTCAATTAAAAATATATGGAATACTTCAACTCCCTTTTGGTGAAAATAAATCCAAAGAGAGTTATCCATCTCAATAATAATAACACAGACAATAAAGTCCAAACTAAGCCACAAACCGAAAATGGTTTCGAAGAGAAAGTTGACTTTCCCTCTTGTGATATAAACTTTTAGTCCCGGGGTGAAATCTAAAAGCCCAACTGGAACAAGATTCCACTTGTGTTCAGAACAAACTTTCGTCCCCTTTTGCTGCGGTCTAGAGCATTCATCATCTTTCCGACTGTGCTTCTGTTCCAACACGAAGTGACGATCCTTCATTTTCTTCACTCAGAATGGATAAACGCAGCTAGCACTGGATGTTATTAAAATCATTGTTCCCTCGAGGAATGAATCACTTAGGCTAATCAACACGTCAGAGTTAATATAAAAATCCATAACTTCGTTTGTGGTAATGGGGGCTTATTCAATTCTCCAAGTCTTTGCTAAACTTTCCGTTGAAAGAGAAAGTGACGCCGTGATAAAGCCAGTGTTTGTTTAGCTTCCATTCTAGTCTTCCTTGGTTAAGGACGATTAATCAGTATTTCCAGTCTCCGGTTTCCAGTTTGGACTTGTCTTCATAGGTTTCAAAGACCTCTGAAAGTGAAAAGGGCGAATGTTTGTCTAGTAAATCGTAGCGTGCAGAGACTGATCGAGTTCTAATGGATTTCCTAGGAGCTCCTCATTTAGACGTTCCGATGGCGGAAATGACGGAGATCCCAATGCCCATGCCAAAAGGCTCAATGAATCTAGGACCACCGGAATCATCACAACAAAGACGATCTGTAACTGGATACGACGCATCTTTTGAAGGTAAGGATTAAAACAATACAAAATACACAGGTAACTACACATTTCACTCACGGTTGAAGCACGGTGTAGTTCTAGTAGCTTAATGACTATGGGAATCCCATCATAAGCATCTGCTTGTCTTCTAACAATGCACTTACTATGCATCCAGGTTTAACTACACGTACGTGCACCACTGCCAATTGGGCTGTAGAACATATTGCTTCATTTATTGCACGAATCTCATTAGAATTTCCCTCGGTGTTGGTTTAAGTAAAAATTCATTTTGACAAGTATTTTTCATTCTGGAGAATCTTGAAATCTTTTTTAAATTAAGGCATTACTCTGAGGGGATGTGATGGAGTCTTGTTTTCCCTGGAGAGAATTTTACATCTTTGGGTTGACGAAGATTTCCAAGGATGTTGAATAGGCTCCGCCGCTTCCCTCAAGGGGCTCAATTATCTTCTCGTCTTCAATTATAACGAGCCAACGCTTCCTTTACCAACTTTCCCCATTACATGAGGATACACGCTCGAGGTAAAGGGAAAACCTTTTTAGATTTGGAATTATACGAACGGAATGAAATTGTTTCGAGGGAATACGACAGCTATTCGCTAGGGATTTACGAGAGAAAACAATATTCTGAGCCTTTTAGTGGATTTCTTATTACATAGACCAGTCCTACTTCATTTTCTTATTCTGTTTGTAATTCATTTAGAAAGCCTACGGTGAAAGTCAATCTAAACTTGATGAAAATATTTCACTCTCCTCATAATAATAATATCTTTATGCAACAGGATACATTGGCTATTGTGCTATCGCAAGCACGCAGATTGTCAAACGCAAGCATTATTGTTTTGCTATAAATGTCAATCAACCTTGTCATCCCAAATCAGCAAATGTCAACTTTATTGATTCATTAACAAAAACGTAAACAATAATGAGAGTGAGAGATAGGATTCTGACGTAATTAAAGCTTACGTGACTTTACTAGGAATAACAGGAAGAAAGGTTTGAGTCATTACTAGTAAAGTCTTGTGACAATGGCCAGAGATTCTTTGCAATTAACCAAAAATATGCATCTGGACGGCGTTTCCTGCCTGAGTTTGTTTATGCTAAAATATTACAGTATAGTTTCGCGAAAGCATTAAGGCTCCATTGTTCCTATATTGACATCGCTGTTTCAGAAAAATGTAAAGTTCATATGCTGTGTACGTGTCTGTGTCTGTTTCATGGTTTTATCTTTTTACTATTTTGACCTTGTGAGTAATGTTTATTTCCCACTGCCAGTTTCGAGTATTACAACCATGTACATTGCATCTGAAGCGATTTCAACATGAAAGGAAATTGATTTCGATATCCGGAAGCTCATAAACAAAACCTCAAATCCTACTTTATTGCATTTTACATTTGGGACTTCCGCCTTCTATGAAATGTCTGACTTACTTCGCTGGAATTGTTTTCAATCAATATCGATTTAGAATCGCGTGACGATATTGCCGAGTTCATTTTATTTTTTCCAATGGCTATACCAACAAGCGGACTTATGACGTCGCCCAAAAGGCCGGGGAAAGGTTATTATTCTCTAAATAGGCGGATGACATCGTTGTCATTTTAATTGATTTCTATTGATTTTCCATTTATGGTTTTGGCCAATCATGAATCTACTTGGACTTATTCGTTATTCCATCAGATACACACTTCATTGTGTGGGATTAAGTGCAAATGAGCTTAGTTCTGGAGTGTATATCCTTTGTATTGAACCACTGTGAGATAATTCCAGTGCCATAACAAACATTGGAAGTCCGTATATAGACACAAGCCCCCCTGATCACTGAGTTCCAAACCGCTGGATGTTTTTTCAGTTTACCAAAGGGGATTGGCATTGGGGTATGGGCCGGGTATTAATTTGTGACCATGAGGAGCTCCAGACACGCAAAAGAAGCAAGCATACAGGATCAATACCAACAAAAAGCATGTGAATCTAGCAGACCTGAAAGAACCACACGTCGGAAACCACTTCCACCAATTACTAGTTGCTCCAGCACTCTGGACATAGTAGCAATAGCGACTCCCAAAGGTGCACGTAATTTGCTCGGTCTGGGACCATTAACAAATCAAGTTAATGTCGGTGCCTCTGGTCGTTAGCCGAGAGGATTAGTTAATTAATTCAAGGTCAGCGCTGCTGGACATTAAGGAGGTGCTTGAGAGGTAGATTGCTTTGGATTTCGTGCTGCTCCAAGTCATAGCTGTACTTTTGTGGTTCCGTGACTTATTCGTAGGTTTACTGATTTAAGTCCTTGTGATTATATTGATGGCTAGTAGGGATCCAGGAAGCGGAGTAATTGACATGGCAGCAGTGACAGTTGACGTCGAGCCCAGGCCACATCCCCGGTCAGCCATGTCCACTGGACCAATGACCATGGGTCCAATGAGCCACCAATCAGATCCCGCTAAACGGATTCCGCGAAGAGGTGAAGACGCGTCCCGGCCACTGCCCTCTAGTAACGACGGCCATGAGCTCTACACTTCGAATGCTGATTGTAAGCAATTCAATTAACATTCGCTGGACAAAGTAGCCTGTACAGTCGAATTTATTCATTCCGCATGCATGCGCCTGTCGCAAGGCTTCCATATTCTAATTTACGCTTCCCCTCGCTCTCCTTCGTCAACAAATGGCTTAGGGCGCTGGAGATAAAATCGAATTTAAACAAAAGATCAAAAAAGGTTTATTGTTTGCAGACTTTTTCCCCTAGAAATAGCGCTACTTCAAGACACCGGTTTAAACAACCTTGGGTTTATAAGGCTGTATTAGATTCGATTTTAGTTTTCAAACCTTAATCTCAACTCGGTGTTACAATTTTTATATCATTTTCGATATAATTTCTGAATGGTCGTAAACTACGGAAAGAATAGAGCGGGATTTCTACTAGGAGTTTTATAGATTTAGAATTCTGGGTTTTGACAGTTTGCCGGATCCCCCAGTTGTGAGACGTTGAAAGAAATGGTGGGTAATACTCTTATCTATTACAAGACGGCAGTGTACACTTTAAATTCGCTGGCATCATTCCGATGTCTTTTTCATTTTCTTCAATTCTTTCCTGTCACAAAAGACTTTCCGGTGTGAGTTCGACGAAAAGGGATGTGGGTTGGAAGCATTTTGACAAAAAGGTGGAAATCAATCTGCGAGAAAGTTGTTCTTTTTGGGAAATGTCGCCGTGGGTAACACCGGACGAGTCCAACCCTTAATGAAAGTGTCAATGGGGAAAAACTGCTTTGGAACTTAGCGAACCGGAAAGGGAACTGTGCATTGAAGCGCACGACAGGAAAATGGGGCCGTGATTAATTACACCCTGCACTTGTTGTATAGCGGTGTGGTGTAACCTGCGACTATGGAGTAAGTTAAATTGCACTGTCGGCATAGCCAGGCCGTTTCCTGATTTGTACTTTCTGCTTTGATGAATGAAAGCATTCAATTGGATTCGGTGCGGTTGATTTCAGATGCCGCTAACATCTTCACTCTGTCAATGTTCCGGGCTTGGAATTTCACTTTGATTCGGAGAAAATCTGTAGCTTTGCCTTCTAATGTAAAGGAATTCTATAGCCCGAGATTTTACAAGTCGGGTCATGTCCTCCACAGGATTTAATTGAATCTAGTTACTAAAGTGTACGGGAGTATATAAAACCAGAGTGTCTCAATGGAGCACAGGGCAGTCTTACTTTGGACGTAATAGTTTATTTTCATCATGAGATCCCCCAAGGGTGTCAGAAATTTCTATTGCAGAAAGGCTGGAATTATGAATGGACGCCTTTGCCTTCCCATTGTGACACATGAGACTATAGCCATAACCAAAATTGTAATTATAATTTACATAATTCAGTTCCCTAGACCTATGGTCTTGTGCTCATAACTCTTTAGCCTTTATATAGAGGTTTTAAGCTTTGTTTAGAAATATCCAGAAAGTGGATTTACGGCACTTAGAGGAAAAGTCATTTTTGAAGCATTGCTGTAAGTTTCCTTTTCCTTGTGTCTTCTGAAATGTCAACTTTGGGCCATTTACATTTTTGTTAGAACCAGCAGCAGCTATAGTAGGAGTGACATACGGAATCGGTTGTTGCGCTCCATACTATTTCGCCAAAGATTTATTTCCAGATGCTATAAACATGACAAGGCGCAGCGATATGATATGCAAAGGAGGTAAAATTCAGAGTTAAACTCGCGTATTTTCAGTCATTTTCTATCTTGATGTTGTGATCTTAACGTCTAGAGATTTTTCAAATGTTGAGTTGGATTCTTAACAAGAAAAAAAGAATTCTAAAAAGTTTTTGCATTGAAATACACGAATTCTTGCGTTCGTGATTCCCTTCTGCAGACAAACTTAGAAATGAAAAACGCAAAAGTTTAATCTTTCCACACACTTCAACGTTTTTTTCAGTTTATAGTACCGATGGGGCCAACAAATGGCGTGTCGTAAACATATCAACTTTCTTCATGTGAAACGGAAAACTTGAAACTTAAAAATATGAAATTCGAGTTTGTTTCTAAAATAAACTTTCTTCTAATGCGAAGCTTGTGTAGGAAATAAACCTTGATGTCTCCATATTCTCGCAAAGGTACTGTAACTTGTGTTGCAAAATTATAAGTAGGAATTAATTTGACAGTTTGTACCTTGACATTTTGTCCTGGAAGTGACTTTATTTACCATACCTTTATAAGAGACAAATGAATACTGCTTTCCAGGACAGGTGGAATGTTTATTTATTTCCCAGAATAGAAGATGTATTTACTTTCACTGAAATTCCCACCACAGCAGTAAACAAAGCGGAGAAAGTTTTGCATTTTAGACACTAAGGGGTAGGGGAAGTGGTAAATTCCTATCTCCCTGTTACAGCTCTTGTTGTAAAATTTTAACAACCAGAAAGCAGTTAAGTAAATGTCAGTTATAGCCGTCAACTGTCAAGGGGGGAGAATTAAAGCGCCATTTTAACTTTTTCAGCTTTTTTTCCCTGTCGGAAACTTCCACGCACTGATTTTCTCGTGGATTTTCACACATCTGCGACGGCGACAACACGTTCGTTTGTGTCTGTCTTTTTAAATTGGTGTGGAGCACATGAGAATCTATGGCTCACACGTTTCCATTTTCTTTGGTTCATTTTCATTATATTCTTCTGGCGAAGAAAAGGGACCCTCCGGAAAATCAAGAAAAATCGCAAGTATGAATCTACAGGCGACAGAGTAAAGTGGTGCTCTCGATCACACAATAGATTCATTTCGTACCGTTGTTTACAAGAACAGGCCAATTCATAACTCTCAAGTTACAGCAAGCAGCAGTGGTAATTGAGTCCTCGCTGCTCAAAAGTAATTGAAACCGTCTCCACACCTTATCCGACAGCCGCTTCATCGTCTAGTTTCGAAAGCTCTTGAATTTCCAGAGTTATTTGTCAAATAAATCCCCCGGTGATCTGTTTGTCTTGATCTCTTTTTGGATGGTACTTGGATTGTAGATTATCTGGGCGTTTCTGTTTGTTCTTTCCATTGTCTTCCGTTGAATATAGCCAAGCGTCATCACCCAGTTTCTCATAGGGAAATGCAGCCTTGTGCTTTCTCAAACAACACTCAAGAATTTTAGTGGATACACATTTCCCGTGTGTTATTCACCCTCCTGTTTTAAAATTAAATCCACACAGACAGAAGAAAAGATTCAAACCTGATGATATAGACGAGTGACGAGGAATCTCAGAGTGGCAGTCGTAAAAGTTGTAACGCTTCAGTCTATAAAGGATAATCGGAGTTTCTCCGGTTTTTTCAACATCCATGGCAAGTTCATCGCCAAGGGACTTTTAAACTTTAAAGCTTTGTCCGCTTTATTTGACATTTGACTGAGCGTGTCAGCATTATCTTGACCGGTGGGATTTGTTCCAATTGAAAACATGGCGGAGACTTTCACCGAGCCTCGTCGTGGGGATGTCGAATCTGGTGAAAGTTCAAAGAGTATTATCAGTGTTCTCGTCCCTTCTATTGCCATCAAACGCCCGAATAAGGATGAAGTGACGCTGAATTTTGACGGTGACGGTTGTATCCCTTTACTTTTTGTTTATCTATCTAATGAGCATGTGAACGGGAGCTTGGGATGAGTGCGTCTAGAGATAATTAAATGGGAGTGGCTGGAAAGAATGAAATGTGGATCCTATTTTGAGAATATGTATGGGAACTTTAGCCTTTCATAAATGGCAGTACCAGGTGTCTGAATAATTAAGGAAACTTATAAATGTCGTAGTTTCTCTGACGAAGCAGACTTCCAAGTGGATAACACTTTCTAGAAGTGGAAAGAAGATGAATAGTTAATTAAGGAAAGAAAGCATGGATGCTTCTCTGGAATTCACGCTGTGATGATTAAAGATCCAAGAGGAAAGTTTGACTCGTTTGCTGTCACTGACACTTGACACTGGGAGCCTTTGTTCTACAGTGTTTATTTGATCAGGAATGGCTGTGGTACATTTTTAATTGCTAGGAACGAAGTTTATACGCCCTACATTATATCAACATCTGTGGGAATTACGTAGACCTGAGCCTTTGAAAATAAATCCCAAAGCATGCACTTTTAATTTCAAAAAGTTTTTGGGGGACATTTTGTTCTTGCTGTTTTCAGTTTTTGCTTCAAATTTTTTGAAACATCGTAAACCATTACGCACAAAAGAAAACAAAAACACTCAAAGCCTAGTTCGAAGGCCTCTAGCTTGAATGCATTGCTGTCGTGATAAATAAACTAGATTATACATAAATCGGGATGAAATTTATAAGTTGCAAGTTACTAATCGTCCTGTCTCCTTCTTTTTTTCCAGCTGAACCTGAGGGATCTGGCTTCATCGAAGTTTTAGCAAACGTTGGCTCAATCGTCCTTCTCATTCTTACACTCCCCATCGCCATTTTCTTTTGTTTCAAGGTAAGCACATAGAGGGATAGTATGCTAAAAGTACAGCGTGACTCGCTAAGGCTTTGCACTAGCAGTTTTTTGACGAAAGTTCCTTCTGTAGTCTCATTTATCCTAAGTGCACTTTCCATTCTGAAAGTTCTGGAGATCCCGTAGGGACTCCATTACTCACCTTTGCCAGTAGCTTTCGATTCCCCGACAGCCACGTCAAGCGCGCATCACAGAAAGGAAAACAATGCGTTCCGCCATTGAATTTCTTATGGACATGTGTTAAACCCGTTTCCTTTCCATTAGGTGGTCCAAGAGTATGAACGAGCTGTCATATTTCGACTCGGTCGTCTACGTCGTGGAGGTAAAGTGCTTAATTGACAAACTAAAGAGAAATATTCCATTTCGGATTCCATTTCCAGGTGCACGTGGTCCAGGAATTTTCTTCATTCTCCCATGCATTGATGCTTACCGCTGTGTCGATCTTCGAACTGTCTCGTTCGACGTCCCACCTCAAGAAGTATGTCAACCGCATTTACACTCATTCTTTATCTGCTTTGTCCCCAGTGCCAATTTTCTTGGCAGTTGTTTCCAATTCCTTTTGTTTAATATTTGGAAAGAGAATTTGAACCAATTAACACTCGGGTAGGGATACCAGGGATAGGAAAAATGACTCAGTGATGAGGAAATGGAAGGTAATTGCTATTGGAACATACCCTGCCAATTTCTCTAGGGGAAAAAGTTTTGATTGGCACGATAATTACAACTCGTGACAAACTTGGTATGGCTGAAGGACTCCAATAATTAAGCTTCAGTGAAGGATGATGATGAGAGCTTACTTTATTTCCGGTATCAGAAACTCATATCTTTCATCATTGGAAAAAATAGTCGATTTCCGATTCCCAGAAAATTAACCCAATCGATAGAAACTTTTCGGAACTTTTACCTAAAGTAGAATACGCATAATATGTTATTCCCCAAAAAATCATTTCTAGGCTGTCCAGCCTACAAATAATGTCGCCATCTGAACTCTTTTGTTATCTCTAAAAGCATAAAGCGACACTGGTGACATCGACTCAGGCCATCAGCCAAGAGTATCAAATACTTTAAATTCTACATCTATTCAAAGCTTCATAATAGGTTTGGAAAATCGTCACCTTTACTTTCTGCTCAGTGCTCGGCCAATAAGTGTCATGTCCGTCAATTTTTGTAATAAGCGACTGTGTCACTGCTTCTCTACTTTTCTTTGTTTTCAGCAGTACTTATTTCTTGGGTGTGCATAATTTAGCAAAATCCTTCCTTGAAGCATACAACTCCTTTGACACCTTTGTTTCCTATTATTTGGATGTCTCAGGTCTTGTCAAGGGATTCGGTTACAGTGAGCGTTGACGCAGTTGTCTATTACCGCGTAAATAATCCAATTATGGCCACAAACAATGTTGAGGACTACAGGTATACATTATTCATTTGAGTTTTTAATGTTTCCCGGTTGCCTCCTTTCTACTCGAATATACCCACCGCTGGATTTATTGTAAAGCGGCTGCATTTGTTCCCCCTGCCCAAGTAATTTCTAATTTAAAGTTCCCCTTGGGGGATATTTTGTAAACCATTTTAATTAACCTCAATAATATGTTTGTGGACCTCATGGGAAATGTAAAAAATTTAAACATCCTGCTAGAGAGCGCTGCACTTTTCAATTTATGATTTTGCAAGCATCCTGTTTTGTTTCCGTCGTGTGTGCTAATACAAAATAGAAGTTTGAATTTACTCGCTTCCTTAGGTCTAAATAATCATTGAAAGACAGGAACAGTTTGACGTTCCAAAACTGACAGGGACACTGGCCTTTAAAACCTGAAAGCGTGTCGATCATCTGTCACCTACCCACGGTTTTACTCGAATGACATAAGGACTAAACTAGTGTCACTTTCTTAGAACAGACTCCTTAGATTTCACCAGCTGGAAGAACGCCCATGCATTTTGTATGAAATGCTTTTAGGAGCTTGACTTTCCCATTTTGACTTTCACTTAAGCTTAAATAGATTTGCACGAATTGAATCTTGGAAAGCAGATGAGTGAAGCCGAGTGAAAAAGCTTTCAGTTGAATGGGGAAAATACGAGAAAATGTCAGAGCATTTGAATTAGATTAAATTCGACTCATTTGATACAAAAAATCAAATTACAGAGTTGGAATTCGTGAATTGAAAAATTTAATCAAGTGTTGATTATTTTCATTTCTCACTCACTTTTGCTTGGCTGTATCAAAATTGTATTCGTTTTCCAGTATACATTTTAAACTCTTTTCATCTGATACCTTTCCTTATTTCCGATAGTAGCTTATCCTGATTACATCGTATTCAGGATATTTTCAACTAACGCTGAAAGTATTTGTTTAACCAGGACACGAATTCCGCTAGTAGAAGGAAATTTCAATTTGTTGCTGAAGAATGAATAAGGTGTAAACTTTTGTGGTTTTCTGATTCTCAAGTTGAAATTCAATGAGTGGAAATAACGTTCAAAAGGAACGTGAACAATCAGATTTCGCGGCGTTTTATACTCATAATCAATAAATACGAAAAACGATTGGTGTATTCCACTCATGCGTTAATAATGAACCCAGATACATACAATTCCCATGCATTTTTTTAACTTTGACCTTACTCTTAATTTGTAATTTGGTTTTCCGTTTTGTGACCCTTTGGTAATTTTTAACAGATCCTTACACACGACAGCGTGACCGGTAAGTAAATATTAAAAAAAGAACATATTTGCCGGGAGTGGTATAGTAAGTGAACTCCAGAATTTCTGACTTTGGGGTTTTACACGAAAAACAGTTGCGGTTGATGCTGTTGTCTACTACCGGGTGTATAATCCAACGGTTGCAGTGTCTAATGTCGTTGATTACAGGTAATTTCGAATTCTCAGGCTGGAATGAAACCCGCTTTTCTTTAACCAACTAAAACCCTTATGTTTAGAATCTATTTTCCCATTGGTCGGAAGTCTTTTGTGTGCTGGCGCCACAGTCATACCCTGTTTAAAATTCAATTATGATTCTGTATAGCCATTCAACTCGACTCCTTGCCGCAACGACGCTTCGGAATGTCCTGGGAACAAAGAATTTGGCAGAAATTCTTTCAGAGCGTGAGTCCATTTCGCACACAATGCAGAGCTCATTGGACGAAGCGACGGATCCATGGGGAGTAAAAGTCGAACGAGTGGAAATGTAAGTTGGAACGCACAAAATATTCAAATATGCTCAGCCTCTTCTACTAAGTCAATCAATAGCGCAATTCAACATGCTGTATTCGCTTAAATCAATTATTCAAAAGTTGGAAGTAGGAAATTGTTGTTTACTTTGCAACCAAACATGTCGTTGTCTAAAGTGGATGATGAATTGGAAAATATTCTCAGTTCAGAGAAATAATGTCATATGTAGTGTGCGTCGCGGAATAAAAGGAAACAAAAGTTTATTTTAGTAGGGAAACCAAGGAACGAAAACGAAGGCTAAAATGGAAAGGAAAACTTTCACCATTCACCGACACTTTTCTCCCTGGTGGAATAAACCATATCGACTTTGTCTGAATTGTACCAGGAAACAAAAACAAATTGATGTTGCTGCCTTTCTCTTTACACAACTGACACTAGTCCATTTTAGCTAATGAAAATGACGTCGTGATCAACGTCCCTACAGGGACATTCTATTTCACATTAGTTTAACGTTTTCTCACATTTCGTGTAGCCTCTGCCTCAATTGGGAATCGATGATGATAAATGCATCTAAAATTGGTTTAATTTATCTTTACAGAAAGGATGTCCGCCTTCCGGTTCAACTTCAGCGTGCAATGGCGGCAGAGGCAGAGGCCGCCCGTGAAGCAAGAGCGAAAGTAATCGCTGCCGAAGGAGAGATGAAAGCGTCAAGAGCACTTAAGGAAGCTTCAGATGTCATGATTGAAAGCCCTGCTGCTCTTCAGGTGATTCACTTAATGCTGAGATTAGGTTAGGCTAGGTGGTCAATTGACAAATACAAATGCTAATTATTTTTGTCCACAGTTACGATACTTGCAAACTCTCAACACCATATCGGCAGAGAAGAACTCGACGATAATCTTCCCAATCCCAATTGATATCCTAGCGCCATTCATTGATGCTAGAAATCGGAAAATAGAAAAGGACAAGTTGGCGGCAGCAGTAGGAGGATCTTAATCCAATGACCATTTTATTATATAACCAGTTAAAATTCAATTTTGCAATTTCGATGACTACACTTGAAGGTACTCGAAGCACAGCACCGGAAGCTTAATTATGAAAGATGAGTTACTTTTCATTTATCAATTCACCCACTCAAAAATCGATTTCCTTACGTAATTAAAGTGTAAAGGCATAATTTTATAGGATTAGGGAATTCTAGTGCATAAAATCTTCATTATTAAGCTTTTGCCTTTACCTAAACTAAATTGGATAAGTTGGACTAATTTATTTTTCAATTCATTCACTGATTTGTCCTTTGTCGCTGAATCTATTTGGTACTTTTTGGCATTGGCATTAATACAATATTTATACAACTGTTTATTACAAACTTCATTCGCCACTTTAACATTTGTTCCAAAATATTTCAGTCCCGGAATCACGGTTGTGCCAATCATGTTCGTTTTGACGTGAATTTGAGCTTGGATTTTACTAAGAAGAGAAGAAGCTAAAATTTAATTAAATTTTGATTAATTTTCAATTGGATGTACTAAAGCAGGAGTGCTCTTGTGTGCTAACTTCACTAAAGCGCGTGCGTAAGAATTATGTGCTCAAACGCTGTATAGAAAATTTGAAGCAGTGCTAATCACGTGTGTCTAACTTTAAGTGTTCATGGAAAAAATTCAGACTTAAGTTATGAAATATTTAAAGAACAGATTGACGAAGACAATCAGTGATTGTTTAATTTTACAGTTAATTACAAGTTATCAGTTTATTTTGCATTGATGTTAATAATGGTTTAATTAAACTAATAAAATCGAATACTGTTTGAGTTTATTGGAATTATTGATAATGAACTCGAACGAACATAATATAACTTTAAACCCCAGAGCGTCGGCGTCGTATGGGTCGTATATGGTATATTTATTATTTAAAAATGCATTATAAAGAATTCTTGGATCGAATTCCCATATCCTGCTGAATTTGGGGCCGACCACAGACTGCCATCAGTATGAAGATCGTGAGCACTGTCTTGGTTTTCTTTCATTCAAGTTCATAACTTGAAGCTGCATTCTGTCACTTGGCATGTCCACTGGTTATTCACATATCCCAACGCTACGGCATCGTATAAGCTGGAAGCACAATCAGGATTGCCATGGCCCACATAAAGGGCTCATAATGCCCTGCTTGTGTGCTCACACTGAGGGTCTGACGGAATTGTTTCTTGTCAAAAGAGTTCTGGTCTTCGTTATCGGAGACAGTGGCGTTTTCACCAGAACGATTTGTCGACCCTATTAAATGAACTGGTGTTTATCGCTGTCACTGAGATGTTCTTCAGCGTCAGCGGTGGAGAAAGATACTACGACTGGTGGGATGGTTCATGCTTGCTTAAATAGTGTCATCGAAACTTTCCATCGGACCATACTTTCATCTGAACTGCCCATTGTTCTAGGTCATCGGCCAAAATTCTTCCGCGTGGAAAAGTTCCTACACTGACTACTTGTCTAGAGTTGAGCTTAAAATCGTAAAATGTTGAGGTAAACGTACTCTTGAATTTCTCTTCATTTCGATTTCTCCTGAATTTTAAAGGCGTTCATTGTTCAAGTTCAATAACTGCGGAAGCTGGAGGTAAACTCTCATAAAGTTGGTTTGGTAAGAAGAAGATTGTTTACCAATTCATGGAGTTTCAGATGCAATAAACTTTTAACATTTTTCTCGACTCAAATTACTTTATGAAATGCATAATAGTTTGAAATCAATTTTATTAAAGAACAATAATTTGACTTAATTTGGCGAAATGATTGAACATCCAGGAATGATATGATCTACTGATTTCCTATTCCTCTTTTCACATTACTATTTTTATAATTCAGGATCTGAAATCTGAATGCTTTTTGCAGCAATGGCCCCTGATGATTGAAACACCTTATTGACCTTGACCTGAGATAACCTTCTTCTGGGTCAAATGTCAAGATCAAACTTGAGATTACGTCAATGTCATAAAAAATGTCATATTTTACATAAGCCATACATTTATGCGTTTGTCAACAACGTAAAAAATATATTCTGCACGTTATAAAAGTTTTGAACAATTTTAAATTTGAACCTTAAAGACATTGGAGTTAATTGATTAGCTGTTTATGTATGACGGAGCCACTATGTAGCTTATGTGAATTATGCTTCTGGCATTAGAGGGTACGCTTGAGTGTTCGAACTTATCAAACTAAACAAAAATCTGTAGTCCTTTAATAATTTATGCCTCATTAAATCACAATTTTTCATCACACGTTAGATGAGCAAACGGGACAATTTATTCCAAAGACAATTGGCGTATAACTTATAAATGTCAGTGAACAATAATTTTTAAAAACGTCTATATAGTGATTAAAAATGTAAAATGTAAAAGATGTGCTGGGAACACGGTGCTCTGTTGCAGGTTGATCACCGGGCGACCATTAGTTTAAGAAGTGTTAGTTTAACATCAATAATAAGCTATGATAATTTTACTCAAGTAAAAATAAAAAATCAGAACTGAAACAATTAAAGCATTTCCTTCTTCAAGAGGAAATTAAACTTTTGATTCAGTTTCTAAAAACTATTAAATTTGAATGGACCAAACACAGAATCAGCGAAGACTGAAGGTCAATATGGTGGCTCCAGACCCGTCTGACGTTTATCAACCAGAAGTTACACGTTCGGTACCCCCAGGAATGTCGCCAGATCCATATGACAAGAGGTCAGAACTTGGGCCGTCGTCCCAACGTTCGGAACAGCCACCACCACCAACAAAATCGGCGGCATTTGGCGCGGGTATACCGAAGTTTCAACAGTGTTCTTTCGAAAACGACATCCGTTTTGAATCGTTTGCCTATTACTTATACAGCACAAGCAGGATGCAGTTTCATGGAATGCGTCGCCACTTTCTTATCTACCTTGATTTTCATCATTACCTTCCCCGTTGCTATTTTCATGAGTGTAAAGGTAAGATTATGTAAACGAAAGCGATAATGTAAGTTTAAAAATGTTAAAGGTCGTGCAAGAGTATGAACGAGCTGTCATATTTCGACTCGGTCGTCTACGTCGCGGAGGTAAGTAAACCGTTCATTGGAATTTGAAAATCATTGTATAATTAGTTCTAATTCTCAGGCGCTCGTGGCCCGGGAATATTCTTCACACTTCCATGCATTGATACATACCGCTGTGTTGACCTCCGAACTATCACGTTTGACGTCCCACCTCAAGAAGTAAAGTCACGTCCCATCGTTTTCCATGCTATTTATTCCCAATGCCCATGTTCATAGATTCTGACAAAGGATAGCGTTACTGTTCAAGTCGATGCAATCGTGTACTATCGTGTGTCAGAGCCAGCGGCTGCCTTGGCTAATGTGGCAAACTACAGGTTACTACAAAATTTTTTTTGAATCTACAGTGTAAAAATCATTAGTTTCCATTTGGCTCTACAGTGAAGCAACACAGCTCCTTGCTGCAGCGACGCTTCGGAATTTTCTTGGAACCAGAAATCTGTCTGAAATTCTGTCAGACCGGGAGTCAACTTCGCAAGCAATGCAGACCTCACTGGACGAAGCGACAGACCCCTGGGGAATAACAGTCGAGCGAGTTGAAATGCAAGTTCGTCGGGTTTAGTGACCGGAATTAGTAACGTTTTCACTGGTTGATTTTACAGCAAGAATGTGAGCCTTCCGACTGATCTTCAGCGCGCGATGGCTGCTGAGGCAGAGGCCACTCGGGAAGCTAAAGCGAAAGTGATTGCGGCAGAAGGAGAAATGAAAGCATCCCGTGCACTCAAAGAAGCTGCAGATGTTATGCTCGGGAGCCCTGGGACGCTTCAGGTAAATAAAAATCGGTTTTAGAAGGCTGTGAATATTCTTGACAGATTCCTCAAGGTTAATTTTTCACTTTCCAGCTCCGGTATCTGCAAACTCTGAATACCATTGCTGCTGAAAAGAATTCGACGATAATCTTCCCACTCCCAATAGAAATCTTGTCAGCATTTGCTCGTAAATAATTATGAACTGCGACAATTTACTGGAATGAAATACGTTTTTAAAATGATCAAAAGAACACACGACGTTTCACACTTTGTCTTACTTCTATTTTTGGAAAATAAATAAAGCGTCAAATCACTTCAGCTAGCGCAGCAGCCACAGCCGTGGGCGTGGGAAGAAAGAAAGAGCCTTATATTTATTTCCTGCTTTTCATATCTTCCAGCTGTTTCTGATGTATTTTTTGGACTGTGTGAATTGAAGCGTCATTTGACGTCAAAAAAGTGTTGAAAACATTACCCAACAATCGCATGTAATTCACTGTTAGTATTTCAGCTATTCAAGGTTAACATGGTTTTTCACACTGTACGTGATTGACAATTATTGTGAAGTTTGGAAGAGATTTTATATCAGAGGCTGTTAGCTATATGCTCCTGTTCCTGTCGTCAATAAGGCGCATAATTCACGTTCGCACCATCACTAATTTACGCACAATGGAGGCGACGAAAATAAGTCAGAACATTGTTCTAAAAATTCCGAACAAAGAGGTGAGTTTGATTACAACACGAAGAGTACAGTTAAATTAAGTTTCTAATTTTCTACAGGAAGTGAAAGTGGAAGAATTCTGGTCTGACAAGACTGCTGTCATAATCTTCCTTCGTCGATTTGGGTGATTGTTCTGCAGGCAAGCGGCAACAGAGATTAGTACTCTGCTGCCCTTGCTTACCGCTCATGACATCCGGTTGGTGGGAATTGGTCTGGAGGAGCTCGGAGTAGAAGAATTTGTCCAAGAAAAGTATTTTGCAGGGGACTTGTACATTGACCCTGAAAGGAAGTCTTACGCTGCCCTTGGCTATAGACAGTTCAGCATGACTGGAATTCTAATGTCTCTGCTCCATCCTGCTGCCGTGGTCGCTTCAGCCAAGGTTAAATAGAAACTTTGTTAAGACTAAATACACATTAATTAAAATTTAATTCCTCCTTAGGGTATAGCGGCAGGGACAAAAAAGAATTTTGATGGCTATCCTCTGCAGAACGGTGGTGTCCTTGTAGTCAAGAAAGGTGGACAGGAAGTCCTGTTTTCATATAGACAGGAAAATCCTGCACAGCATGCGAGCAACGCAGACATTTTGAAGGCTTTAGGGATTGAAGCTCAGCAGTAGAAACGAAGCACTCCCCAATCTTTAATAATTGACAATAAAATAGTTCCATAGATTATGTAAATTAGGTTACTGCAGAATCATCTTATGACTCCGCTTTGTTAAAATGTTCTTACAAAACAAAATGGATGATAACTATGATGACTTCTGGATGTTTTATTTCGGAAACTGTAAATTAAGAACAAATCCGAAACCTCAACTGCTATGAAATTAAATCATAAAAACTCTAAATATAAATATGCCAGTATTTCTGTCAGTATTTTACTTTTTATCAGAACAAATCCCCAGAAACCAAAGAATGTACGGCTAAATTGATAATCAACCATTGATTTTGCTTCGTATTATAGTTAAGCAAATGTCACACAGGGTGACCGAGGAATTTGGTATCCACTTAGCAAAAAATCACTGCGCTGAAGTAGTTCTACATATTTTTAGTTTCATGTTAAGTTGACATGTTTACCACGATTTTTGTAACCTTGTTCTACAGATAACAGTTAAGTATATGGTCGTCTTTCCTGATTTCTGATGCTAAAACTAGATTGAATGAAGTGCAAAAATGAGCTAATTCCCACCATAATTTATATCAAAGTAAAATTCCATTCACTTTCTTTTAATGAGAAAATCTTTATTGGTAGTTGATAGAGCTGGTAGCTTATTTTTAATGTGGTATGCGGTGTGAGAAACAGGGACAATTAGTGATGATCCAAACTGATCCCCGAGAAAATTCCCATGTGCAACCAGATTCAATTTGCTGAAAAATTCAAAAACTTATTGTTAGTGACGTTCCCAAAACCAATGCCAGGCATATATCCGCCATTGCCAAAAAGCCTAACCTTGGTATAGGAGTGTCAGTAATTGGCTCCTGAGTTTCGACAGTAAAGATACGCTTTGGAATGTCAGCGTAGATGCACGTGTAGTTGCCCTCATCAGTGGTATTCAACGCTGGGCGATGTAAAGGCCACCGCGATTATGAGTAAGACATCCTAGGTGTTCCCGACGGTGTATCCGGTAGTGTCAGTAACGTGTTGTCTTTTGGCCAAAACGACAGCCCTGTGGTCACTGTTCAAAATATCAAAGGAAGACACAAAACTATGAACAATGGATAGATTCATGTGGTATAATCCTGCGCAAAGAAGGGTCAACTTCTCTCTAAGCGTGGCCAAAATTGTCATCTTCTTTACAGGCTGGCTCTCCTGACTCTTCTCGTCCAAAAAGCTTGTCGAATTCATGCTTAGGCCTGATAAGTTGCATTCAGAATCGCATGGTAGCTCTTCAATAAAATCCACAACGGATTTAACAACTTTCTTTCCGGAGCTTCAAAGGTTAGGACGCGCTTCAATATTTTGGAATTGACTGAAGAGTTGTGGCCATTTGTAGCCGACTGTCCTGAATTCTAAACTTCTAAAGTAGGAACACGGAGTTGGCAGATACCAGAACGCATGCGTATTACTTCCACACTCAGGTCCGCAGCTGTGTTCCTCCATTATGGGACCATTTGCGTGAAACCTACGTATAACTTTAGATTAGTCACCAGGAAATGTACAAACCTTCCAATTTGTAGTGGTGCACGTTTGATTTTGCGGAAAACAAATTCTTGAGGTCGTTTTTACATTCGTTTTGGAGCTTCTTGTTCAGAGGACCCACGTTATTTTTGTGATGTTTCCAGATTTCCAGTTACTCTAATGACGGGAAGCTATGAATAAAGAAACAATTCAAGTGCAAAGATTGTCTTAAGGATTCACTTCATTGCCATTAGCAAAAAGGGCAAAATTTTTTGGCTGGCCTCACCTGCCAAAAACGAGGAACAAAACGTAGCAAAAAGCCCGCTTTGCTCACGGTTTTGTGGGAATGGCACCCCAATTTGGGTCAATACTAAGCTTTACAGTCGACGAGGAAGTTGAATTTTGGAGATTCTACGTCGAGGCCTTAGCAAAAGTGCAACACTGCATATCACCTGTAAAGTTTCGGATGGTGAGTAGACTGCCGTCTCCAATGACAAACTTTCCCCTTTCGATTCTGAATATTCGAGATGAAGTGGAATAGGCTTAAACCTCGATATTTAGAAATTCTGTTTAGTATATAGTGGCTCATCCGCTTCACGACTAAAAATTATCTTAGCCTGTATTATAATCATTAAAAAACTCATACCAATTATTACCAATAATGGCAGTCAAGTTGAAGTTCCCGTCCATTTTCTGCAGCTACTGACATATTTGTCTGTCATTCGTATGAATCCCACGGATGCGTCTGCCTTCAGTAGAAGTAGGCTCCCGAACCATATTCCCGACTTGACAGTCCTTCGCGTCGGCGCATTCAAACACTTCCAGCTTCCCGATATCGACTCCTGTTCTGAAATATTCATGATTTCACCCCCTAAATCAGCTAAAGTTTTATATATCAGGACGACAACACTCAGGAAAAAAGTCATTTAGTCATTGATTTTAGGTTACTAGGTTATTATTTATTTATTGTTAGCAATTTGCATTTACACATTGGGATAGATTGAGATCAATAAATATTTTGACGTTTTGGACTCCCCCTTCTTCTCTTGCCTCAGAAATTCAATTACATAATTATCCCACGTCGTCATGTATGATGACAAAAAGGATTAATGACCACAGCCATTTACCGGAAGTAAATTGTAAAGATCTTCTGACATTTTTGTAATGGGAATTTTGTGCAGGTCATTCTACTGTTGATTTTCGAGACTCGCCTTCTCATCCTATTTATACAAAGCTAATTGGTTCCAAAAACGGTTATAAATGGTGTCCCCCAGTCCCCATTGTTACGCTTCATTTGTACCCTTCTGCTATCCACGGGTCAACGATGTAGTCTCCCACAACACGCTCAATTTAGTTTTAGATTATTAGGTTACGTTAGGTTATTAGCTTTTCCCTGGAAGGGAAAGTTGCTGCTGAAATTGGCGGAGGCTTAAAACGGAGTTGAGGGAATTCAACGCTGATCGTAAAAGGATAAAGTTGATGACAGACTACAATCTTCGTGGCACCTAGACCCGTGTCACCCTGTTTGGCCAATTCTCACTGCCACCAGAATAGGAGAAGTGCACACACTGCCTATTCCGATGTCATCACTTTAGGACGATTAAGTAGCAACAGCTGGTTTTAAATGTAAACTTTGAATTAAGTTTACTTTTCCATTAACTCATGAATCATTAGGTAATTAATTGCTTAAGACGTCTCTTACCTGCAGATTCAACTTGGTACGGCCGTGTATTGATGAATATTGCCCTATTGGTATGTATTTCACATCACAATTTGCGTTAAAATTAACTAAAGTGATGTTCTAGTATCGTTTCTTAATTATTGTGATTAATTACTTGTTACAATCGTAAATTGAAAACAAAGTTAACCTGATTTCCCAGATGTGATTTTCCAGCCCGCCACTGAAAAGACGGCAATTAGGTGACATGCACCAAAAAAGATTCGGGAGAGGAAACTAAAAAGGTGCAGCACTTTCATTGCCCAATTTCGGGTGATCACGCTCTCAGGTGCACCAAAATTGGCAGTCTGTCCTCAAAAGTTCACCAATGTTCGAACATTGGCCGATTAAGCTGGCAGGCAAAATTGTAGTCTGTCATCAACTTAAGGGAACTTCAGCAGTAGAGAACTTCCGTAAGCGTGCTGCCGATACAAAAGAAGTGCAGGAGAACATCGAATTCTACAAATCTACGAGAGCCATATGTAACAAAAAGATCAATTGGCTCAACATATAAAAACGCAAGTTTTCAATATCAAATTAGCTAGGGTTAGTTGTACAGTGGAAGTCGGTTACAAGCAACCTCCAGGGACCTCCAAAAACAGTGACTTATAGCGGTAAATTTCCTATATCCGGAGTGAATTAACACATAGGGCATTAGGGTCGGACCAAACATTAGGCGTGACTTATGCCGAAGGTTTCCTTTAAAGGGGTTGCTAGTAACCGACTTCCACTGTAACTAGATTGAGTGATTTTGAGTTGATTTAATTCATTGGATTGAGGTAATTGTTATCACCTCATGGTCATTACCTCATATATGGGAAAGTCCTTAAGGCTCCCGATCTCCTCCTGGCTCTAAGAAAGATCATTTAAGTGTCTGTCCTTAGCCTAAGTTCCTCACTCACGCTCCAGAGTCTAGACTTCCATTCGACTCCAGGTGTTAACCTTTCGTGTTAATAAAGACGGCCAAAAAGCTATTGTAGGATTGTAACATATTGGTGACAACTGCAAGATTTCCTCGCATGGCACAATTCATCTGTTAGGAAACAATAGTTCATATGATAAAAAGATTCTATTAGAGTAAAAGTAGAAAACATGTTTGTTAAGAGAATCTTTGTCAAGGGTGGCCTTGCCCCTTGGACCTTTGTTAGGGGTAAAAAAAAGCAGACCCATCAAGGGTCAAGGCTGGAAATAAGAAAGAATGAGGAATGAAAATATGTTGTTGGTGTAGTTAGAGTCAAGGTCTTTACCTTGAACTTTGTTTTTCTTAAAATTGGCTAAAGCATAAAAACACTTGCATTGAAATAAAATCGGTCTCTTCGTTTACAAAACAAAGAGTAGCTCACACCTTGACCATTGACGCCTAACGGGACTTCTTCATTGAAAATTGTTTTCAAAATCCCTTTCTTGAAACCCTTGTTTGTCCTTTGAGCCTTGAAATTATTACTATATAAGGGTGTTTGTTGAATTGAATAAATCAGTCTATATTTTCTGAACTCAACGGAATTTTGTCTCTAACAATTCTAAAGTTACTTAATTCGGTTAGATTGCAGGACAGAGTACCCCCAAAAATTTGCAAAGTACTTTTTCAAAAATTTTGTTCTCGGATTTTAACCTAACTTTACGAATTGAACAATTTGGAGTTGTTTGAGATCATTTTTGAAAAATCGAATTTTTT
>VNWY01000888.1:0-25829 GCA_009869845.1 Pseudachorutes palmiensis | reverse complement strand
GTATTCGGTGCAATGTTGGACATTGCAGCACTCAACGCCTGGCTCGTTTGGAAAACGCACAACCCAGGAAGTAATAGGCGAAAGTTTCTTCGTACCCTTGCTGAGGAATTGATGACACCGTTGATGAAGAAGAGGGTGGCCAAAACTACTAATTTACCTACTCACGTAAAAATGGCACTGGCTGTCATGGGACACAAAATTATAGTCGAAAAGCCAGACGACTGCGTCGACAGAGGTAAATGTCAGCTGTGTCCCGGGAAATGGAAAAGCCGCACGAATGCAAGCAATAAGTGCTGTGCATGTCAAAAATTTGTGTGCAAGAGTCATTCTGTGAGATTTGTCCGCTGCGTTGATTGCGACTCTTCAAGGGCTACTGTTTTGGATCCACTTGGGAAAGTCATCGCCTCACCAAAGGCAAAGGCTACAAAACATTCCACAACAAAGCCAGGAAGGGTAGTAACTATGTTCGGAATATAGTTGGATTAATGCACAGCATTGCATAGTTGGTGTATTAGGCGTTTCCTCAGGGGAGTTACATTTTAGTTTCATCCGTAATGTCCAAACTGTTTGAAAAGAGTCAAGGCGTTTGGTAATCAGAAAATACGGCACTTCATCGGGCTGGAATGCAATAAATCCTTCCAAAATAGGGACCAAATAAGGTTTAAGATTTCAATCTGAGAAATACAACTATTTTTTTTATTAGTTTGTAGATGAAAATAATTTTGTTTCATAGTCCTTGCACATTCCAGTCACCGAATAAGTATAAAGTGTAACTCGAGTTTTACATACTGCCTCTCTAAATTATAAGTCAGTTGGTAAGTCAGGTGAAACTAGATGTGCAATATTAGTAAGGAATAATCTCATATCGTAAACAGTTGTAAAATAAATAGAAATATATTCCAGGATCAATTCTTTTTAGCATAATTCAATACTCTGTCAAGGCACAAAAGGGTCCACTTCATCACCTTAAGTGTCGTGTATTTGACACCAGAGACTTATCATCATGAGGTGACAATAATTATGGTTAGCATAAGATTTATTAAAAGTATATTCCACTTTCTATACGTCCAAACTTCCAAAAGTTTTGCGCATTTATTTAAGGCATTGCTTGTCGTTCGTTGACGCGCAAACCCATTCGATAGGGCGCAGATGGAAATCATTAAAGAGAAAATGGAAATGTTCAAACCGCACATCCCAACTAACCCAACTGACTAGGTGGACCCAATTCACAATGAAGACATCGTCCCACTCAACCCAACAGCCTTATTACTGTATTCGCTTTATCCAAACTAATCTGTTTATTAGCAGTGGTTAATAAATTTGCACTTGCATTCATTATTCACGCACTCTCCAAAGTAGCAGTAGTTCACCCTGGTGCACCGATCGCCACAAGCAATCCTGTCACATCCTTCAATGGCTGATGAATTTCCTCCAACCTCAGTGTTCGGAAGTCGAGCTGCCCCAGCGAAGCCAACCTAAAATTAAAAATTCATTCAATTCATTAAAATTGGTACTAATTTAAATACAATTGCTGCACTTACGACGGCAATAGAGATGAGAGCAAAGATTGCGAGGTATTTGATTTGAGCCATGTTGAACTTAAACCGTGTTTTACAACTGTGTAAATGTTGGAATGAACGGCTTGATTTTATATGGTGCAGAATCTGATGCAACTAAAATGAAATTCTGAACATGTAAGTGCTATCTTATCAGAATTAAATAATTACGAGGAATCGCAAAATATTTCGTTATATAAAATAATTTAAGTGGGAATTACACTCTGAGTCATAACTTTGGACGTTTGAAATAGTTCAAAATTGTTGAATCTTCACAGCATGACACTTCTGCTGATACGAATCAAACGTATTTTTTCAGGGTGTCCCATATTTGACATCCCTCTTAACCGTATTGGGGTTTATTTAAAGTATATTTTATTTTCCAGCGAGGTCCAGGTAACCCGCCACCGCCTCCGCCACCACCGTGTCACAATCCAAACAACAATGCTGTCCAAGTCCATGTCCTCAAGCTCTTACCCACCAGGAGTGTCTCGATCTGATCAACAGACTCAGTACCGAACAAAGACGTCGCACTTTGATTGCTCTCCGTCGACTAGTCTGTGAAGATTGTGGCACAAAAATTCAGCAACTAATCGAGTAATTCATGACCTCTATCAACTATTGTAGACCACCCCATCCGGACGAGAGAAAGGGGTAAACTATTTCTGGAAAACCAAATCTGTTGTCCCAGGGCCAAGGGCATAAGATTGGATCGAATTCAATTCCGTCTTTTTATGGAAGTCTTTGAAGCTGTTGATGATAATTTTGAAGGCGATCCTGGTTATATAGTCATGCGGTGATAACCTAATAACATTTCTCAGACTTTAGCTGAATAGAAGATTGTATAGACTTTATTTAAGCATAAAAGCAAACACTTCTTCCAAACTAATCGCTTATTAAATCCAGTTCCAGACTTTGGTGTAGCATTTATAATTGAAAGTCAACTGTAATTCCAGATTGGACTTTAGTTTTTCTTATGTCCAGGAGTTGAGTAGTTGTGTAAAAGTATGTATTCCTTCTGCGGCTGGACTTTGTTTGCGTTTTTCATATCATTTCCCTTGTTGCGTGCTACTGACGTAATTTTATTATTTAATGGCACATTTACTAATTGAATTCAATTGAACTATTGATATTTATACAGGTTGGTGCACTTGATGATGACAGGGGTGCAGTTAACGATGACAGTGGGAAGGACTTGCGCAGCTACTTGGAATATATTGGTCAATCCGTAAGTTCCATTTTCAACCCAATTAATGCTGTTTATAAGGTTTAAGTGAATCATGTTTGCTCCCCTTGTTTTTTAACCTTAGTTGGTCAATTTGGTAAAAGACGTGAATAAAAGGAAACAGGAAGAAGACAGAAAACTGGTTGACTTGGCAGAATCATTTAACAAAAAGTTTATTAACATTTCTGACCGCATAAGCAATTTGGAAAATTCAAACAAATCTAAAATTCAGCAAACCTCCACTCTATTTGGGGTAGGGAAGAACCCTCGTGAACCAATTGATGCAGTGGATGGAAAAACTAACAAAGTTATTAGCGATGAACATTTGCGTCAAATTGCAGCATTGACGTCAAGAGTGGAAAGTTTGGAAGCCTCGATTTCTCAAATTAAATTCGAATACCTAATCGGAACGCAGCATAGTTTAAATTCATTACAAAATGTAAAAGATTTCATCACTCAAATGCAAAACCAAACTTTGGAAACCATTTTGAAACCTCTGGAAACCATTATGAAGCCCCTGACTTCTGAAACCAGGGAACTGCACATGCTGACAAGCAAACTTAATTCTGTGTTTGAAATTGTAAACCAGCAAAGGGTCTCCATTCAAACTTCCGATTTGAACTCAACGAATGAAGCCCTTGCTGAGTTATCAAAGGTTTGATTCTCAAAATTTAAAAAGCATTTTAATCCCCAACTTTAAATTAAAAATCAACCAAACAATGGGTGGGCATTACTTGTAAAAAATTATCTAAAATGTGCATTTGAATTTTAGGAACTCACCGCACTGAAAGCAAACATAACTTCACGCCATGATGTGCCTATAAGATTGCCGGACCCTGTTGATCTAGTGATCTTCTACGAGTTTGATGAATTCAAGGGTAAAATTGACTTCCTATTATTGTATTTGGGGAGATTGTCTATTCCAGTGTGGTTAAGATGTTGGTGGATCGGCGCGGGGCACTGTTTTTGTGGTTTTGGGATTCAGAAAATCGCTGATTATCTTTTCTCATGGGTGTAAAGTTTAAGGATTCTATAGTTCGCTTTTCTTGCTCCATGTACTACAACACATTTTATTGTAGCTATACTTTACTATTTCCGGGTTGTCACGGTTTATTAAATTGGAAAGCTACACATTTTATTTAGTTTAGTACTTATATTCATGTTGTCTTATTTTTTGACATTCACCAGGGAAGTACTACACGGCTCCGCCAGGTTGGGTTAGGAGGTGCAACAACATACCACAATGGATGAACGACAAGGCCTCATCTGTGAAAGCTGGAAAGAACTGTGTCGTTGTGTACGAACACGGAGACTGTAAAGGTTCGTCTGCGCATGTATTCCTGGGAAGTATGGGGCATAGCAGTCTAAAAGATATTGAAATGGGCCGCCGAATTTCGTCTTACAAAGTCTGTCCCCTAGATTAAGTTGATTTTCCATGTGTATAATAAAAATACTGATCAGAATAAATCTAGAGTCATTTACGTAGTATTCCAGGCCTGACTTGAAACACTGCAACTTCGTTTTTATTCCTACCTGAGAAAACCATGTGTAATTCAACTGTAGGGAGCATTAGCATTAGTTGGTATACACACACGAATATCTCCCTGTAGAGGCGGAGCTAGGAATGAATGCACTTCAAATACGACATATTTTGCTACTTAAATTCCACCCCTCCAGGGATTTTTTATTTTTGGTTTTTACGTTCGAATGTGTGCTTCTTGCTTTTGATTTTTTGACAGATCCGAGTGTTTGGTGCCAGCGGAAGAAGAGAAAGTCATTCGTCAACTGATTCCAAATCATTGACAACCTCAAGAGCCCCACCGGAGGCCAACCGGAGGTCCTTATTAGCGGAAATTGAAAGGTTTCTTCTGCTCTTCAGGGGAATCTGCTGAGGTCGGAAGTCCTCCTGAGTAATTGGCTAGAAGCAATTGACTTTCCCGAAAGAAAGGAGAATGTCTGTATAAATAAATGTCCCCTAAAGACTATGTTTTACACTCCCTTTCCTTATTCCAGACCTTTATTATTATTCCACATTTGAGTGTTGACTTTTTAATTTGTGTTAGTGGACTTCTCCACTTAGAGTGCTGGACAGTGGCAATTTCGTTTGTTTTTGAATAAGTGACACTCATGTGGGTTGATTGTTGACTCTATGGATGGTGCTTTGTTTGCTTTCCCTGTGACTGAGGAATGCATAAGAGGAAAGTCTGAGGAAAGGGAGACCGAGGAGGAAAAGGAAAGTAGATTCTGGAGTGTGTTTCAGTCAGTGGTTAGACGGAGGTTGGGTAACATGCCGGTGGGATGTCTCTCTTGTCGGAGACGCTCCTGGTCCTTGGACTACTGACTCTAGTTGTGGCCACAATCATTGGCAATCTACTCGTCTGTCTGTCAGTCATCCTAGTCCGGAAACTGAGAAAGCCACAAAACTATTTGCTCGTGTCACTCGCCCTGTCTGACTTTTTTGTGGCATTGTTTGTTATGCCCTTTGCCATTGTGTATGAGATTTACGAGGGGAGTTGGCCGCTTTCTTCTGGCTTGTGTGACCTCTGGGTCTCTGGAGATGTGCTTCTCTGCAGTTCCTCAATTCTCAATCTATGTGCCATTTCAGTGGGTAAGCAGAAATCATTACTTTGCTTACGTTAAACGCAATCACAGATCTAACCACCTCCGCAACACTTTCAAGCCTAACCCAAACAATGACAAAGGAGGGGAGTGAACTCGCTAATTGCATCAAATGGGAAATGTAAACATTGTGGTATGGATTAATCTTTTTTTCCTGATTTGCAGATAGATACAGGGCTATAATCCGCCCATTGGAGTACTCTTCCGCCTCTTCACCGCGGCGGATGTTAACTGTGATATTCTTCGTATGGCTGTCTTCAGCTTGTGTCTCGCTCCCACCCGTCCTTCTGCTGGGGAATGAATATGTCACGCCCAGTGGGACACCGACATGCTCCTTGTCACAAAACTACTGGCAAGTACAATTCCAAAAAGGTTCCCAAGAGGCTCCTTCTGATTAGCACTCCGCCCCAAAGCCCGTTTTCTCCTTTCTTCATTTCATAACCTTAAATTTATATTTATGTGGAGGAGTTCCTAATTGACGAGGGAGTTTAACTGGTTCTGAATTTTTAATAACTCCTTCAAATGAGTAGGAGTAGCAACCCTTTGCTCATCTTAGGAATTTAAGATCAAAGTGAAAGTTTAATTTTTGGAGAAAGAAAGAACTCCCCTGGCGCCGTGTAATCATCTCTTTGCTGTGGTTGGAAATTCTTTTGTTATAATATTTAACTTTCCAGGTACCAATTGTATGCGACGATGGTGAGCTTTTACCTCCCCCTCTGCGTCATGGTCGTCGTTTACATTAAGATCCTTCGAGTCGTCACTGTCAAGAAGCGGGAAATGGCCTGGACTGGGGGAGGACGGGACAATTCCCTTGACACGGGCACCCTCACGACCACTGTGGAACTCCCCGTGCAGTCCAACAACCTACGACTCAAGGCAATTACTCATCCGGCAGGGGACAAGGGACAGGCACTTTTGCCTCCAGTCCCACTCCCACATCGACCAGGTAGAGACAAGGCCAATACAGATTCTTAGACACGACTCAATTCCGGTATGAAGCAATGCCGAAATACGGGAATACGAGAAATACCCTTGTATGTACTTTCTCCCAGTCTCAATTTCACAATCCAAAAGAAAGCCTCCGCTACGCTACGACTTTATGAGTCTCATGAGCTCCAGGAGAAAAACGTCAGCAAAAGAAATGAGAAAGGATCAATAGGGAATTCTTCATTTGAACTCGAAAAGAGCAGCGAAGCTTCCCTTCAGGGGTAAATTGCAGGAATTCGTATGCGACTTTAGCCCTGCTTTTCCCAATTCCAGTGAAGTGGATTAAAAAGGAACAGAGGGCGGATATTAGACGGGAGGAACTCATTCGAATTCAAAGAGAGCCAAAGGGCAGATTCATTTGTTTGTAATTTGTCATCCTTTGAATAAACTTTGCTCATCCTTTGGGATGATTTGAATAAAGCATTCGCTTAGGGAGATCGATGAGGGACGAGATTAGCAGAGACTAATTGGAGTTCTGGATGTTGTCGCTCTTTACAAGATAGAAAGAGTGATGTGTAATTACACGAGTTTCAGTAATTTGGTTATAATTCTGTTTTAGAGAGATTCACTCGGCCAAAGGTTCGACTGAAGGATCACAAGGCTTCGACGACGCTTGGAATTATCATGAGTGCATTCATAATATGCTGGTTGCCGTTTTTCGTCCTTGCACTCATACGACCACTTTTCCTTCAAGGTAAACAAATCAAGTGCTAACTTAACTCTAAGCTAGCACCATGTAAGCGTGAAAAGGCGCTGTAGCGTATGCTCACATATGTAACAGATATGGAGATCCCGCCATGGGTTTCTTCCCTCTTCCTTTGGCTCGGGTACGCAAATTCGGCCCTGAATCCAGTCATCTATGCCACCCTCAATAGGGATTTCCGTCGCCCCTTTCGGGAAATCCTTTGCTGTCGTTGTGCCACTCTCGATGACCTCATGCGTAAGGAGTTTTATGACACGCACTACGGACGTGACGACCAGTGTGAACGGAGCAAACAGAAAGTCAAGGCAGCTGCGCAGTTGGGTCGGTCTCCATTCAACCAATCTACAGAAACAAACGGGATTGAAGACAGTGAGGCAGTAGACGTGGGATGGTCAGCTATTTAAAATCGAAGTTTGTATAAAAGGTGAAGCATTTTACATGTGTGTTATTGTGATGCGCGTTTTGAACTCACCGTGTTTTCATAATTAGGCTGAGTTCTGTCTGATTCAATGGAAAGTCACCTTTAATTAAAGAAATGAGCGATGAACATATCATGAATCATGTCTGGAAATAAGTTTTTTTGATGCATTTGGCTCAGGAAGGAGCAAAAGTTGTCTCTATGTACTTGAATTTGAGATTCCTTCTTCAATAAGGGAATATAAGGAGATGATGGTGTTGATGGAGGAGGTGATTTGTGGCTCGAAGCATCACTCAAGATGTGCCAGTTTCTGCCTGGGAATATTTTAGATTGAAAAGTTAAACCCCTCCGCCCTACCCTTGGGAGCAAGGGAGAAACGAGTCAAACTTTTCCCATCTGCAAGGCACTATTGCCTCCGTACTTTCTCCCGGGTGGCTGCCTCATTGGCTCCTCTCTTGAATTCCCAGGTAATTTGTGACGTGTCACTTGGGCCAAGGAAGAGCCAATTACTTGTAGTTGAGCTCCAGCAGGAGTCCAGCAGGGAGAAGTGTGTGTGTAATGAACCGCAAAGAACTATTTCTCATGGGATGCCAAAAGTTGGGGCTTGTTGCGTGCGTGTGACTTTCACCCACCCTCACACTAATTAAGAGAGACACGCTGAATCCTAATGAATGGCACTAGAGAGGAACAACAGGTTGCTTGAAGGTTCCTTTGAGAGCTTCTGTTTTAAGGCTTTTTTAACACTCATCGTAAATCAATGGTCTACGAGCCTTCTAAACTAAACCGCATCTGTCTATGTGTGTGTGGTGAAAGAAGAGAAAGTTTTACGACCCCCGATTGAACCAGTTTCTTCTTATAAGAAATAAAATTGGGTTGAGATTGAATTTGAGTGTGTGGGGATTTTTCCACCCCCATTTGATCCCCTTGTTGAGTCAGGGAATCCGCTTAAGTTCCAAAGGGAATTTAAAGTCTTATGTGCATTGCAGAATAGACTGAATCATAATCCAGAGGACAATGGCCTGTTGCTGGGCTTTGATTAAAAACCAGAATTCTCGCCGTAACGGTGAAACCTGGAAGCTACTTAAGGGGTGCGGTGATGGTAATGAGGAAAAAGCACACCCGGCTGCTAATTCCTTTTTTCAGGCATTTGGCCACTTGCCATTTTGCACTTTCTCCATATTTTATTATTGACGTGGATTTCCACTTCCTCCTTGAGTGCTTGAATTGAATACCGAGCCTAGGTTGACACACTCCGCTTCTCAAATCCATTTCCATCTAGGAGGGAAATTGCATTGTCCTCCCCTCCTGAATATACAGCCAGTCACACCTCCGTCTTTTGATGCTTTCCAAAGGAACATGAAGGGAAGAAAGTGTAAAAGAAAGTGGGACGAACAGGTGGGGCCACAATGGAACCCACCACCTAACGATCCACGCCCTTATCGAACACACCGTCATCCTGCAAATTTGTTCTGATGACAATGGAACCGAATCCTCATTACCCACACATTTTGGACTCTCACCAAACAACACAGTCAACAACACGTCAAGAAAATTCCATCAACACCAAAACTCAACTTAACCAATTAGAGGGACAAATTGTAATTAAGAACTTATGTAATAGACAGAAAGTGAAACACGTTTGGTGTTATTCCTCGGAAACCAGAGGAAGAGGAAGGTTAAACGAGCTTGTAATTTAACTGCGTCTCACCACGTGATCTTAAATTTCTGCCTTTAACCTCCCTATTCTGATGTTTATCAGTAGCGTAAGCTACTTTATCAATTTTGTCTGTCCGTTTGTTGTTCTATAACTCAGGGTTTGCTGAACCGACTCAAATGCTGCTTGCAGCAATGAATTCCTTATGGTTCCCTGAGTGAAACGCTGTATAGACATTTGCCGGACGTGACCGCCTTCCAGGTCAAATGTGAAGGTCAAAGTTGGGATTACCTACTAAACATGAAGAATCCCTGCAACAACTGTTCCATTCGACATGAGGCGACAACTTTTCTACATGATATTTTCACCTATGACCTACTTGTGAACTACTAGTGGAATTCAAAGTTCAAAATATTTCAAGATTTTTAACTTTTTCCGTTCTACTCTATTCTACGCTATTTTAATCCACCACGTATCTATTCCGCTACTTTGTTATGCCCATGTCGCCATGGTTTATTCTTCCTGGGTTAATTTTTTTTTCATTGAAGATATGAGAAGATGACCGTACGCTGACTGCATGGTGACTGTATGTTATTCTTTGAAAAAATCTTTGGTGAAAAAAATACTGATTTTGTAGCTAAAAACAAAAGACCCAGAATACTTCGGAAGGTGAATGTGGGGTTGGTTGTCCGTATATGTGACCCTTAAGTCTGCACTTTTACATCAAACTTTGTTGAACTCCGAATTTTAGAATTCGAAGTTTCGAATTCAAATCTTCAAAGTCAAACAGAACTTTTATAGATGCAACTGACTGTGCAATCTGGCATATAGTGCTATGCTTTACTATAAAAGAGGAACAGAAGCAGCGCAGTTTAGAGCATAAAAGTCTTTTATTGAGTTGTAATGGGAGCATTCCCGCTTGACTTGGCACGTGAAATTTGCCTCATTGTATTAAATTGAATTCCACTTCCTAATTTGAGATTGCTTGACGTTGAGCTTTAATTGATTGCTCCTTCCTTCCTCATTTCGCCCCAATGCGTCCCATCGCTAATGAAGGAATGAGACAAAGGACACAATTGAATTATTTATAGGAAACGATGGGTGGAAAATATGAATATTCTTCCATCGAAGCGTAAATCTCAAGATGAAGGTTGAAGTCCCCCTTCATGTGGGCACTGATTGGAGTTTCCCCCTTCTGTGTGAAAGTCATTAGACTCGAGTCAGCTCAGATTAGGAAATTAAAAATTAACTTTCCTGACACGTATCCGTCTGTTTACATTAATTTCATCTGTGGGGACTCATGCGAAGAAAGTGGGCGTCTTTCCCTTCCTCCTTTCCCAGCTTTCTTTTGTTATTCTTTCTCTGCATATTTAAAACTTCCCGGGTTTGCAATCTGAAGCCTGGAGGCGGCAGGTGACAGCCAAACCACTCCCATCGATTTCTCGTCATCCACCACATGGACTCTGTCAATTACAGCCAAGACGGAGACACAAGACACACAGCTTTTTGCCTGTTGGTTCTATGGACAAGTGGCCAATGTCCACTGTTCCTTAATTTATGGAGACCCACGTCACCCTAACTCATACACAGGCACAAATCAATTGAGAAAAACATTAGCAAACAAGAGGTAAGCCAAGAGTGCCGCAGAGCAGTAATTCTTTTGTTATTGCCAAATTCCCCGTCCTTGTTCTTTATTTGGTAGTTGAGCATGTAATGGAACATGGATCAAACCGAATTCTTCCCATTCGTCCCCTACCCCCATAATGGAGGGAACACGATTAATTCCCAACAGAAACAACCCACTTCCGCATTCCAAATGAAAAACAGAACCAACTCCTCGACCTCCGCCAACATCAATTAACTCATGTGACAGTCTAATTCAAAAGGATTCAACACATTCTGAATTTCAAACAGAAACTTCATAGAGATAAGTGTGTCAGTGCAAGAGAGACTTTTGAATCTGCATCTTCCGCTAATTACTGAAACATTCTCTTTTGATTGTTACAAAAGTAACTTTGATTGGACCGTAAGGTAGCTGGGTGAAAGCAAGCATAGAAATAATGGCAAAAATGGGCTCATCGTTTCTTAATAATGAAAAATGATGAAAGGAAATCCATGAATAAAGGAAGAATATGAGACTAATGAAAACGAAGGGTACAAATGTTGATCTTCAGAGAGAAAGAAATTGTTTTCACTTTAGGTTAAGGTAGGAGCTTCTTTATCAAAATACAATGTCCTTCTGTTCGTTCTTATCCCTCAAGGATACAACTGTAATAGCTGTGACAATCAACGCTACCTAAGGTAGCTGAAACTCCCTATGGTAGCATAAATAAGATGTAGGGCAATATGAGCCATCACAATAATGTTTTACACTTCGTATTTTCACAAATAGAGCTTAGAATTAACAATGACAGGATAACAACCTTCGCTTATTCTAAACCTACTTGAATTCCTTCTTATTACCCCACCCTGAATGCAACCCTACTTTCCTCTGCATATTTTACACTGAATGGTTTAATTTGTCACTCCTTGGCTACACACTAACAACACAAACTCCATTTTGACTACACTTTGGTCCTACTTCCTGAAGCTCTGCTACTCCTTTATACCTGGCCAGTCTTCGATTTCTCCTAATTTTTTGTTATAAACCACGCCCGTGAACTCCAGGGAGTGCTATCATTTCCTTTCCCGCTTTTTTCCAACCAGGCTGGTGTGATAGAACCCATAAATAAAACTTTCACCGGTAGAGTAAAAGAACTATAGTAGGCACTAGTAGGGTAGTGTGTTTTGGACATTTAATATTTTCCCTATTGTGATTGTAACTATACCAAAGGACCTTTTGTTACAAAACATTTTCATGGTAGTTTACATTGTGAGACTTGGACTCCTTATGAACACATTTCTTGATTTTTCGGAGAAAGCAACACTACAGACTTTCCAGTAGGGGCAGTTGGCGATAAAACTAAACTTGCAATTGACACAGCATGACAGCGCTTAGTTGTGAAACAGTTCAACTTTTGTTCCATTTCCCAACTGAAATGTTTCCATCTAAAGGTGACAAAGTTGAGGAAAGGCTTTCACCACAGAACAATCTAAAACTAATCCGCTAATGTAATAACTCACAACAGAAGCCAAAATAGGAGCTATGGAAGGAGGATTTTGAGGTTTTAGTTATCTACAAATAAATTTTATATAAGCATCTCAAGTTCTAAATAACTTTGCCTGAAGCATCGAGTCTCTGCGTCTCAGAGCTTTGCTTCCTTTTTGAATCCATAGACTGCAGAGACATTAGTAGGCATGCCTCTGCTTTTGGATTTTGTGGTTGACTTGAGGAATGGTAGCTGTCTCGTGGTTTAATGAATTGGACAGTGGAGTGAAGGGGGTGATTGAGTTAGTAGGTTGATGAGTCCCCTGGAATCCAATATGGAAATTCATCGAATCAATATGGAACTATGGGGCGGAGGTGATTGATGTGGTGCCGACGGGAAGCCTAATGCCCTTCATCATCTTCGGAATCAGAGGAGCACTTTCTCCACTTTCTTCGTAGAAATCATCCTAATCAGGTGGATGTTGGAATTGGATCAAGGGGGCTGGAGGGGCTCAAGCGATTATGGAACCAGGGAACCAATCCGCCTTTTGAATAATGAATCGGAGAATAATGAGGTAGGCATGATCCTCACAAACTCTGCTTTATGTCATCCGTCAGATCCAGAAGGAAACTATCAATGCGTCGCACACAAAAGGAAAGGAAAGTATTCAACCACTATTATTCACCAGACAATTGAATGTCTACATATAAACGTCAGTATCAACTACCCAGTATTAACTTACATCCCCACAATTAAAGATAGGGAAGAAACCCATGAATAGTGGAGAGGTTCCATTACAGGTTGGAGCATGTCAATCCCCAACAGGGTAAAGTATCAAGTTTACAAATTAAAAGCTTTGGCTTATAGGTTAACCTTAGGCTTCTATTCTCTGCCTATTTCTTATGACTCCAAGTTAAGTCACAGCTGGGGAAAACATAATTTATGTAAGAGGAAACTTGAGCTGAAATGTTCGCAGTTTGAAGACTTGAGCTTTCCCCACTTTCACTTTTGACTTCAATCATCTCTTCCCACTTTATGCATTTACTACTGTGTGGAATAAACTGACAACATCCTGTTTAGCTTGAATGGATTCACTTTGACTTTTTGTTTTGGCGTTTATCACTTAGTTTACAAGGGAAGCTAGCCACAACCAAAATAATATGATAATAAAAAGTACCAACATGCTTAATTTACATCCGTAAATTGTGCTATTACAAACCTACGTATTCTACATGGTCCACATATTTAAACCAAATAAAAGAAACCTATTCATATTTTTATGATTATGATTGAAAATACACAACTTTTGAATTGAATTAAATGAACTTATCTTCAATTCTAAATGGCTTCTCCCTTGTTAACTAAAGTTTGCATAGTTGTTGGGTTTAAGTTTAAGTTACACGAGCAATGTTTGTCTTTGAAATTTGACGGCCTTCTACCAACATTATTTTACGTGCTTCATTTTACGGGGGATAAAATTGATGTTTCCTTTGCAAAGGTGAGTTGAAAACTTTCCCTGTTTCCCTCCTTTCCTTTCTCTGCTTTTGGTAAACCTTTTGGGATTTCAATTTGGCCGTTTTGTCGTGTGTTTGCGACTCGTTCCACCTTTGGGACTGGATTTATTGGATTTAATTTCTGGTGTTGTAACCCTGATCGATATTGTTTTAATTCATTTACTCAATGGATCCTTTCTCCCTCTCGTGACTTTGCTTCTTTTGAGTTGAATCGAGTGGTTAATTTGTGAATGTTTCCTTTGAAGGGTTCCCCTACTCCGCCCTTCTGAGTCCTCTGGCTGTTGACTCTAAGGCAGACCCCACTTCACACTTTTAATTACCTCCGAGCTTCTATTGTCTGCGGCTGTCTTTGTTGTTCCTCTAACTCCGCAACCCCTGAGCTACTTTCTCTATTGCCAGTCGTAAACCACTTTGTGGAGAATCTGGTGGATTCGGAAGACTCTGAATTAAGTTGGAGTTGGAACATCTTGTCTTGATTGTAATCAGCCACCAAGATCATCAACAGCCTTACTCACAATGGACTCTATTATGCAGGAGCCACAAAGTTTCAAAAGAGAAAGTTAAACCTCAAAGTTTAGTACAAAAGGGACCTAATTAATCCTGCATTCTCGGCTGGAAAAGAGGCCGGAAGCTCATGTGGTTAAGAGTTGAGGAAGCTCTCATTGGTTGAGAGGGCTGACCAATCGGAAGCTGGGAAAAGTTGCCTCCCTTGCAATTCTGGAGATGATTGTTTGTGAATAAAGGGGGCGTCCCTTGGGAGTCGTTAGATGAGACGTTGCGGGCTGGGCAGACACGCTGAAAGATTATGATTGAAATTGGAAGACTCAAGAACAAATCTAGCCGCCACACAAAGAAAACTTCATTCGACGACCACTTCGATTTTATCTCAGGGTTCACTCCAAGATCTGCTATTCTTAGCTGGATGGGTTGGTCTTCTATTTCTGGAGTGTGTGATTCTTATGGCTGACTCTAATGGGTCCATTACTCATCACGTCACTCTGTATTTTTAACTCATCACTTCATACACTGCATCACCTGTCACTGGGGTTTGTTCCGGTTCATTGCGTGGGAATCACGAGGCAAACTCCACTTCGTATCGCTCCTTTGATTAACATCGGCATCTTTTGACAGGAAGCCGTTCAAGTGCCACCCAGTCCAGGCGGATATTAAATCCAACCAGGATCTGAATCAAATGAATCCTACGCCGTCAAAGGCTTCGTTTCGCTATCCTGCCTTTTGGAATCCATTGTGACTCCAAATCCCGTCTACACACTCTAGACCAACACATGAGACTCCGTTTAAATTAAAGGGAAAAGGAGGATTAGGAGAAAGTCTTTTCCCTGCACTGAAACAGGGTTAGGCGGTACCCAATATTCAAGTGGACCCACTATTACCCACATTGACAATTTTAATTTGATCCAAAGTAGCTCAGACCAGAGTCATATTGTTTGAATGAAAAAATTCCGCTTATTTTACATGATTTTAATTTCAGACTGGACTTTTTCCTTCGTACAAAGCAAAAGGTACTCCGCAGCAGGTGAATTTTCCTGTTAAGTTCGCTTACTGACGTTCCCGACGAAGCATAGATTGAAAAGCGACTTAAAAACAAACCCAATGTCTTGGCCAGGAACTGGTGTATGAGCCTGGATTTTGTTGAGGCAACATAGCCCATTTATCCTTGTTTAAATTAAAGTAATCAGCGGCTTTGAGCGCGTTTGCTTTCTCTGTCGTTGTTAACTGGAATTACTCCAGCAGAGGAAAAAGTAGTTTCTAATATTTGACTGCACTTTTTCCCTCGTACAAAGCAAAAGGTACTCCGCAGCAGGTGAATTTTCCTGTTAAGTTCGCTTACTGACGTTCCCGACGAAGCATAGATTGAAAAGCGACTTAAAAACAAACCCAATCTCTTGGGCAGGAACTGGTATGAGCCTGGATTTTGTTGAGGCAACATAGCCTATTTATCCTTGTTTAAATTAAAGTAATCAGCGGCTTTGAGCGCGTTTGCTTTCTCTGTCGTTGTTAACTGGAATTACTCCAGCAGAGGAAAAAGTAGTTTCTAATATTATAAACATTAATACAGAAGTTGTTCATCTCGTCAAGGACTTATTAAGATGCCTGCGGCATCCCGGGTACAGTCTGAAAATAATCCCATAATGTATTCTATTATTTTGAATACATTACCACTTTCCTTCCAACTACACTGCATAATAAATACCATAAACTCTAATGCATCTAATCCCATGTACGTATAGTTATACAGCTAATAAACCAATGCATTCCTCGTGTAGTTTCATTTGTCTGGTAAACCACAAGTAGTTCCAAAAAACCTGGGGATAAACCTTATGAATAAAATGGCTTTCAAATGGAACCCAAAGCATGAGAGGATTTAGAATATGGTATTAGTATTTTTTGGTTGAGATCGTGGGTAGAGCCAGTAAAGGTACTCCACTAACCCTGTTTCCAGATACTGTAAGCTGATAACATGAGGTTTATTGACAGAGTATCAGATGGAAGCTAATGGATTGGCAAATGCAAGGACGCAAGACAAGTGACATCATTCTTTAATTAACCTACGACTCCATTAGCAACGGAACCAATCAAAGGTGGACGTGGAGGGGAAAGTTTGACTGATTCTTTCACTTTTGTTCCTTCCTTGGAGCTGCACACGACGCCAGGGCCTGCCAGTTCTAATTTCTGTTCCTCTTCTTTTTCGCTGGAGGGTGAAACAACTGATTTATTTTCTGGTAGCACGGAATGGAGAGCGTCATTCTTCATCCGAGTGACACAGACAATGAGAGGTCTTTCATTCAACGTCCTTTCAATCACTCCCCCACACTCTGCAAAATTATTAATTTCAAGAGTCTAGAACCTTCTTTTGTCCTCGCCTCCGAAAATGAAATCTCCTCCCTGCTCCTTGCAAACACTTTCTCCTTTGCTTGGATGAAAGCGGAGAGCTCCTTCCGGTCGAGGCCCCTCCCGCCCCTTAGATTCATTTCGCTCTCGTGGGAATTATTAAAAAAGGAAGCAAGTTCACTTTCCCTTCACTTCCTGCTTTCCCCGTGTGCGTGTTTCTGCAGTCCCGTGTGGTTCTCAAGTGCCCAGTACCTTTCCAAGGGGAGCCCATTGAACTCCTTCTGGCACCACAAATGAAGAGGCCTTCTGGCCAAGATTCTCTCCTCATACACTTTCCCTCTCCAAAATAAAGAGCCCAAATCCAATTTGATTTTTCTCCACGTGAGCCCTTCAACTTTTATTCTTCGAGAGAGCACTTCAATTATGATTACTTCCACCTTGTGCTTCTGCTGAGCCGTCGTCTCCAGGCAAAGATTCCAACACACACAAGTCCCACCCACACACTCCAGGCACCGCCTAATTGTGTATTTATACACACAAGGATGAAAAGCAATTGAGAGACCTGCAGTTCCCGCTGGAAACAGCAATTCACCCCCCTTGACCTCATGAATCCTGCAGTGTCGCATTCCTCACATGTACTTAAAGTGCGCTGGACTCTGAATGGATGTGATGATGGATGGCCCTTTTGAATCCATATGGAAGGAGACACTTCCCATTTCCAATTCCAAATGGACCTTCCTAACGACCACATTTCCGCACATTCCTAACCATAAATTCAGTAGAATCACTACGGACATCTCGCAAAATCCCCAGGTGTGGACGTGACCTGCGAACGGGTGGATGTTTAAAGGGTCAAAGCACGTTCTCAAAAAGAGCAGACCAACCGCCTTCAATCAACACCTAAACTCTGAGAAATCTTGTCAATTTCACAAAGTTACGGATACGACATGATAGGAATTGGAGTTGACACTTTTGCGCATAATGTAATGATTTTCCCGTCCTGTTCTGGAATGTTCCTTTTATATCCTGGTCTTGGCAATGGCGTGGATGGTCGTTTGGACTTTAAACGGGGTGGTTGATGGATGGGACAATTATATGGGCCTCTAGTGGTCACCCAATCGCAAGTCATCAAATTCCAGGTTGATTTGTAGAGGGTGTCCTTGAGACTCCGTGTCGGGATGAGTTAGTGCTGACGTCGGCGACAGTGGCGACAGTGACTTATGACTCTGGTGACATTTGAGGTTTCCCATTCCCCATTTTCAAAACAATCCCCTTGGCACGAAATCAAAATTCAAGTTTCAGGATGAGGCCAAATGGAGGCTTAAATGTGGGAAAATAGAAAGACTAAAAGGGCATCCTAAGTCCTTCCTCCACGCCCCTTTTCCTAAATGTGAAATCAATGCGGACGAATGCAACAAGTAGAGTGCATGCAGTATGGAGAGTGCATTATAACAATGGTTGAGTGCAACAATAGGAAAGTGAGAGTGACCCCGTGACCTACTTCCTCACTCTCTCTTTCCCATTCCGAAGTTCATTAACTCCAACTTTCCCTTTCTTACTTTCAGTTTCACTTTTTATTGAGTATTACGTCTACCTGTGTATAAATTAAATATATATTATTTCGATTATGCGTTTTGTATTATTATGAGAAGGAAGGCACTCCAGGACTTCTTAGATTAAGTAGCTCAAGGGCGCTTTGATTGACAGCAGAAGAAAGGGATGGAGGACTAAAAGTGTCAAAACTAAAAAGAGTCCGTGTTCAGCAGCTATTGAACATTTTGATCCTTATCAGAACCAGCCTTTACAGGATGCATAGGTGTAATAACAAAAAAAACTAAAATTCAACAATAAATAATATAAGGTGTGTTTAGCAACCATTTTGTGAAAAAAAATGAGAAATTGATGATTAATAATTTAAAAAGGAGCTCTCTCCACTCTCTCCACGAAATTAAGAGGCGCACAAACAAGTAAAAGGAAAGGAAGTATTTCCGGAATTATGATGACAGGATTCAGCAGAAGATTTGATCAGTTTCCAGAAAATTGACTAAAAACAGGAAGTCGAGACTTGAACTCTACAAAGTTAAAGTCGTTCTCGTTGATGGAAGATGTCGGACTCGGACTGGAAATGGAGCTCGTTGGAGTTGTAGCAGCACTGTTTGGAAGCGACGGATGGGCCTGCAATTTCAAACAATTAAAAATTTTAAAAATTGTTCACTGAATCAAAACTAAAGAATCGACTGAAAATTAATGTTAGGGAGTCAAGTTAGGCAAGCCATTAGGGTTAGCCTAAGGCTAACACTAAGCTAACATAGTAGTTTACGTAGTAGTTAACATAGTAGTTAACGCAGTCAAACGTTAGGCTAACTCAAGTTCAAGTAACTCAACGCTAAGGGTTATGTTACGCTAGTAAGTTACTACTCTACTGGACAAAACTACTATGATTGAACCTCACCTGACGAAGGAGTGCTTCATTATCCTCGTGCACAAAGTGGCTATAAGCAGAATACCATCAGAAAATACTACTTTGAAGTTGGTTTTATCAATTAAGATTGTGTTAATTACCATCGGTGTCCATACGGACAGAGGCCCAGAGTGTGATATGTCTTGCACAACTCTGTCTTGTATTTTGGATGCCTGGAGGTACTTCTCAATTCACTCGGGCCATGTGCAAATTGGCACTTTTCGCCATACTTGCAATGCGTATATTCCGTGAATGGTCTGTAATTTGAAAATGATGAGATTATTGTCCCAATGAATAGATAGAGTAAATAGTTTGAGAATGAGTAAACTGTGAATATAATTAAGATAAGTTAATTAGCCTACCTGCATAATTCTGTTTTGTATCGAGATGAAGGGGTGGTGGAGTCTTTCATAGTCCTCTTCTGCCGTTCCAGAGTCTCCGTCTGAGCCTGAGAATTTCCAGCGTAATTAGAATGCTGATGGTGGTAGACGGAAATCAAAGTAACTTTTAGACTATGAGGGAAATTTAGACAAAAAATGGCATTGGAGTTAAGTTAACCTTAGAAGAATAGAACTCATCACTGGGCTAAACTTCCTAGTCGCCTACTTGCAAAAACCTCACTTGTGCAAATGTGTGCAAAAAAACAGTCTACACACTCGGCTCCAAAACCCACTCCCAACTGAGAGAGGCTAAAAATGAATAAAAAACTCTTTACTCAAGGCCAAGGTCGCTGATTTTTTACTCTGTCTATCACCCCACAATTGCGTTGTTAACTTGGCTCACTACCATAAACTACACACACGCTAAAACCAACGTGAATCCGCAAAATATAAAGTACAATAGGTGAGTTAATAGGGAATGCCCTCCACGGGATATTGCGACAGTGTCGGAAGACAGAGGTAAAAGTAACAAAGGAATGGAAGTGAGTGGAATTAAACGAGTTTTCCTACAATGCCCCATTGTTCTAATGAAAGAGAGAGTCTATGTGTTGGGAATTTTGGCAAATATTAAGATGTTTTGGTATGTTGCTATGTGTGTTATGTTAAGTTACCTCTCCTACATGCACTGAAAAGTGAGCACGTTGTTGAATCCCACAACACGAGGATGAGGCAATGGCTTCTGTGGACTGAGCCTGAGGATGACTGAAAGGGAGAGTTGCAATTACTCAAGTGGAGGAGGCCCAGATTACAATTCAACCATAGGACAAGGGATTACGGGTGGGTGGGAACAGTAGTATGGAGCTTATGAATTTAAACTAAAAGGGTTAGGGAAGTAGGTGAACACCGTGGATGGTCCATGCGAAAAGGAAGATGAAGACGCAGCTCAAGGTTGCAATGCAAAAAATACACATAATTATAGCCTCAGAGCAATCAGGAAAAGGAGACCCAGGAAGGTGTGAAGATGTGCACACTTGCAAAAATTAATTAAATTCACCTCACTTACTGGAACTTTATGCTTCCTGATTATTCATAAGACAAATAGGAAATTAAATTATAAAAATTAACTACTTTCTGCCTTTTATAAACTGGTATTTTATTAGCATATGAAAAGATCAATTGTCTAAAAACTATAATTCAATATAAATTATATGAGAAATTTTTAAGGAAAAACAAAGTAAATAAAAGAAGAAATTGGGATAATAAATAATTTTGTGTTTTCTGGTGATAAACTTTAATCTAAACCATTTCATTTGAAGTTTCAAATGAGGTGGTGGCATTACATCGGAACCGGTAGAGCATTCATAACTAAATTGTTAAAATATTCTCCGACTAAAAGAGGGTGCTGTAAATCAATTAAGGTGTAATGATTCAGGAATTGTCGCTAGTTGTTCCTGTGTCGTCATTCTTGTAATTGTGATAAGACCTCAGAAATAATGGTGATCAAAAATTCGACCGCATTGAAACCGCATGAACGAATTATATGATTATTTATATTATTTATAGGGTATTACATAAAGATTACCATTCAAGCTTTGAGAATGTGAAACAATGTGGGCTAATATATGTCCATGTGCTTATATGAGATGGCAATCAAGACATCCTGGTCATTTCAGCTGTTCGACCATTTTGTTGATTCCTCCGTTTCCATAATTGATTTTTCAATGACAGATTGTTTACTACCATGGTTGAATTTACTCTTCATTATTCGTATTATTCGTTTTAATTCTTGTTATTTGTATCACAGTCAACTCCGGGATAGTTGGTTCCACACACTAGTCCTGAAAATGCAGATAGATGAGCGCTTACATTACATTTTAGCATTAGTGGTCAGCTAACAAGAATCTTCAAACTAACACGTGAAATAATTCAAAGGCATTCAATCAATAGCTTTCATTATGTCTGTTTTATTTTTAACTGCTGGTAGATTTGTATATAGCCCCGGCGATGAAAGAAGAGATTACGAAATGATTCCTTATTTGACAGCAAAAGGTTACGACGATATAGTGTTCACAATTCCAGTCTAAAGGGGCTTTGCACTTTTGGATTTACGAATCAGAGTTCTTCAACCAAATTAGTTTTTACTGAATGCAGCAATAATACAAAGCAAAGAACTTTAAATTGAGGTGACAATTTGGGATGCTTTTATTAATTTTGCATTCATTCAAATACAAGGTGTTTATCCGCTAAGCTGAATGTAGAAGACTTCATCGCGAACTATGCCGGGGCCTGCCATCCTGCCAACCCGACCGCCGGCAATGTAAATTCTGTTCTCCCTTGGGACATAAGAAGCAGCGTGGCCAAACAGCATGGCAGGTTTGTGTCCAAGCAAGTTGTGTTTGACGCTGGATCCGGTGACAGGGTCATATTGAATTACCATATTCTGGTCCTCATAGTCCCCTCCGATAAGGTAAATATGGCTACCAACGGTGGTGGCCGTTCCTTGCTTGCTTAATCCACCTACTCCGTGATCAAATGTCACCAGCGTTTCAGTTTCCGGAGTGTATTTTGTTATTGTTCCGAGCTCATCGGCTTCTTCGGACAAGCCTCCAAAGATGTAAACCGACCCTTTGAACCATGCACACGGAGCCTGAATAACTCCTACTGGAAGTTCCCCAACGATATCACCTACATCACTTGCGGTGTTGTACCTCATAATACTCCTGGAAAAACTACTCTCCTTGCGGTCACCTCCGATGACGTAAATGTTTCCCTTGCCATCGGATGCAGTGCAGGCGCTGCGAGTAATTTCATGTGGAAGTTGCCCCACTGGCTTAAGTGTTGGGTTGGCTGCCGTCATTTTCATAACATCGGGACTGGCGGAGCCTCCAACGTAGTAGATTCCATCTTTTTCGTCATTCCCAATGCCTCCTGCCATTTTGGCGTCAGGAAAGTCGCCTACTTTCTGAACTTGTTTCAAACCCAGATTGAACTTAAGGACATCCCTGTTGAAGTCATCACCAATCTCAGGCGTATACCCGGCCAGAAAAAATAGGGAATTTGAGGAAGTGTCGTAATACGAGGAAAGGCCAGTGGTCGGAGTAGGAAGTTTGCCAACAACTTCCGCCATTAAGTCGCATTGGACAGCGACAGCGCAAGATAGAAAAACAATGAAAAGTGACTTGAGCATTTCTGCGCTTACCAAAATCAGTTTGACTTAAAGTTGGTTTCTTTATCGATGCAGTATGGATTACACTTTTTACCAGACATTATAACACCATATATATACTACCCAGTTATTGCAACCTTATCTCAAATTATCAGTAAATAAATCCCTAAATTAATTGCTGCAAAATAATCTCAACAAATTATTTCACAACCAATCATGCAGCATAGGGTTTAACACGTTGAAGGGTTTGACAAGTTGACAGTTTTGTTTTTGTTGTTTTGAAATGTTTAGATGTGTATCTCCATCACTGGAACTCGATATTTTCCAAGGAAATCAGGATTTGGCTCATCGTTGATTGGTAGGCCTTATTAGATAAACGCTAATCTACACGTGGAGCTGAATAGGAAAACAAACCTGGATGCCCAATTTCCTGTCTGCAAACTGTCCCACGATTGCTTAATTCAACCATTTCTGAATGTACTTCGGAGGTATTCCAAATCACAAGGTGCCTCATTTCATCCCTTGCAAGCGGGCAAAGTCATAAAATGAGTGCAATGTTTTGTAACCTAAAACACTATTGGTTGGAGGTTGGTTGGGTTTTAGACCCCACCAGCTTCCGGAGATTTTTAGAACAATTTTTTTAATTGTCACTCTAAATCTAAAATGCTTAAACTCTTGGTTTCTTTCAGAGTATTTACATTATGATGGCAATGCTTCCTAATGGGAAAACTCTAAAGGCTGAATTTCAGAACATCACTGAAATCCAAAAAGGACATCGAAAGGTAAAGGTTATTTGGTTTTGTCACTCTAAATCTAAAGTACTTAAACTCTTTCTTGGTTTCTTTCAGAGCATTATGATGGCAATGCTTAATTACCTAATTGGAAAACCTAATTGGAAAACTGATGACTGATGACTGATCGACAAAATCTCGGGTTCGCCTGTGCGAGTGCGCCTGTGCAACAATGAACGAACGAATCTTAGTGTAAAACTCAACTCAATGTCAATGTGGGCCGTCAATGTGACTTTGTAATTATGACTGGATGACCTGGTGAAAGGTCATGGTGAGTTAGTTGTACCTACCTCTTTCGCTCATGGATGTAGTTCCCATCATTATCTTCCCAAAATAATACCCGCTCATAAATTGGATATAGTTTCAGATGAGATGACCCCTGGGGTCACGAGCTCCGTCCAGGGAACAAACCGATTCTGTCGAGACTTGGAATTGGGGTTGTAGGTTTCGTTGTGAAGAGGATGAATATTAAAGTACATTGGGATCATTGGGTCAGCACGCATGAACTCACGCACAGGGAAGCTTGGGACCTTTGACAAATCATCATTGAAATACAAAGGGAATCGAAAATATTGTATGTTTTAACTATTGAACTCTCAAGTTCTAAATTCTAAGCTCTCAATTTCAGATGTCAGAAGTTCAGGGAAATGGGAAACTCCAAACGCTTAGGATCTAATCTATTTGGATCGTCTTGGGTTAAATGGAAAATCTAAACGCTGGATTTTAGCACTTCACTGAAATCCAAGGCCATCGAAAGGTAAAGTATAGTGCATTCTTACCCTTTAACTCTGAAATCCTTAGTTTTAAACTCTTGGTTATAATATATCAACATGCAAGTTTGGTTTCGGTTTTACCAAGTGACTCCATGAGCAAACGGATTAGAAAACCGAATAAATAAGAACAACCAAAATGGAAGACCGTTCTCAGTTCTTAATACACTTTATGCCTTCGTGACTGACGGACGACGGGACGGACGGACTGTTCTACCGAATCTCGCCTGAGCGTTTCAAATGAAGCTGCAAAACGAACTGTAAAACGTCATTTGCACAGGCGACTCAACTCAATGTCAATGGGACATTGATTTTGCTAGTATTTGAACTAGATGACATGGTGAAAGGTCATGGTGAGTTGTACCTACCTCTCTTGCTCATTGATCTATCTTCCCTACCCGGTCATAAATCGGATATTGTTTCAGATGAGGTGACCCCTGGGGTCACGAGCTCCGTCCCGGGCACAATCCGTTTCAGCTGGACTGTTCCGAGGGTAAGGGTCGCCTTGAATCCTCTGTTTGTTCGGTAACTAACAGGCTCACGAGCCTCAATTGAGGAAGATTTGGTAAACTTAACCTTATCACATATAGTTTTAAGGCAGTTTTGTATTCCTTCTAATATGATTTAAATGCGTTCAATTTATACAGGAAAAACGAGAAAGTTGCTGATTCTGTGAAGTTTATTGAATGGAGTGCAAGAACCCCAAAGTGTGTTATCAAGTTGTTTCTATTTGTTTTCCTGCTACCCGAAACTCCATCTATTCAAAGAGATTAGCTCAAAATGACATATTTATGTTTTCTGTAATTTCTTTTAATGATGCGTCACTTTCCTAACATATCATTTTAGAAGAATTCTAGATATCCTACCCTTTGGGACTTTTCTATTTTCCATGGATCTAATAAAAGTATGTTGTCAAGTTTGGTTGATTATATAAGTTGTTGTGTCTTTCGTCCACTTCCCAGCGGAAATAATCAGCACTTCTGAGCAACCAGATCCAGTATCTGTTGAGAATGATGATGGATTAAATCTCCAATTAAAGATTAGATAATATAATACACAATAGGATTTTACATAATAGAGTAGATCACCAAAATGGCCAAAAAAATAGGGAAATCATATTTCTCCAAGAACTCCATTAGTCGTTCGTAAGTCCGAATTTTTATGTGTCCAGAGAAAGAGGCGTGCTTGTCTTTAATATTTCTGCTGAAAGGTCCAATGTTGTTTTTTACTTCATCCTGTAAAAAATTAGAACAGATATTACAAGACAAGACGATAATTTCCAAGCAGCAAAATCATAGCCAGCTTTAAAATTAATGAGAGATTGGAAAGATGAGTAGCCGAATTAGCAGTTCTTCTTACAAAGTTATCGAATAAGGCTTTGCATTTACTGACAAAACCTTATGGAAAATTGTGTGTTTATCTAAAAAAGCGGAACCAATGTTAAGTCTGATTTGATAACCTTTTTTCTGGTCATGTGTATTATTAAGTAGCGGAAGCTACTTTTGTGCATTTGTCGAGTCTGTCGTCTGTCTGTCGTCTGTCTGTCTGTCTGTCTGTCGTCCTTCAATAACTCAGGAACTACTGGACAGATTTCAAATCTGTTTTCAGTTATGAGTTCCCCATGGTCCCAATATGAAAACGCC
>VNWY01000887.1:0-25833 GCA_009869845.1 Pseudachorutes palmiensis | reverse complement strand
ACGAGGGCTTTCACTTTACACCCAATCACTCCCTCATCCCTCATTCACACTTAATACAAATCATTCCTTTCACTTTTATAGAAAAAGTTAACAGAAAATTAAGGAAAAAAGGTAAAATTCCCAGCTTCAACGCCGATTGACAAAAAATCAAAAAAAAACATGCAAAAAAAAATTACCAATTTCAGTTATCTTTAGTTTCCTTCAATTTAAGGACTTTCACTTTAAAATTTGTTATTTTTTAACGTTAGTTTTAAGGGTTTTAATGTTTGATTCATTAACAAATTATTTTAAAGTTGTATTAAATTTTCCCCTTTCTCTGAATCTCCCTTTCTCCATTGATTTTATCTAATAGGCTTTCTGCCATGAATAATGAAATCATACATTTGCCATTACGTTCCACACCCTTCTCACTTACTTCCTTTAGTTAAATTACCTCCAAACTTTCTCATTGTGTTAAGAATAATGGGATCTGAGAGTGCCACACGTGGACTTCAAACTCCCCTTCCTCCATACTTCCTTAATGATAATGAAACGAATATCATAACTGAAAGGGAAAGGCATTACAACCGTAATTAGCTGGCTTGATTTCAATTGGCTGAGACAATGGCCCCCCTTTCCACTTCGCTGCTCGTCAATAAACGCAAAAGGGGAACCTTTTGTTATTTTCTGCATAGGAACAGCAGACGCCAAATTGATACGGTAGACACACACACACACATCTCGAGCTTATTAGCATAATTAGTAGCATTCTTAGTATTAAATGCAAATGAGCATGATCTGGGGTGCACCCAAGGCTCGATGGGGTGCACCGGATGCACTGGAAAGTGAAAGTTTTCTTTTTTGGTGAAAGTCAAACTTACTTTTTGTGTCTTTTGTAGTTTGGAGGTTTTGGATGGAGTCATAAGTGGCCAAGATAGTACTCGAGAGAGCCTAATAGCCACCCATAGAAGCTTGCCCAAGGAAGAAAAAAGAAAGCAGACTCGGAAGAAAGTAAAGAAGAAAAAAAAGTAAGTAAGCCGAGACCAGGAACTTATTTCGGTTAGTCGGTTTTTGAATCTCTTCCTTCCTCGAAGTGTCCTCTTTCCCTTTCCTTTTTTCCTTTGAGTGAAAGCGAAGGCTGTCTTTGACACAGAGAAAAAACGTCTAGCCTTTATCTCCACATTTCTTTCTCTTAAACTTTCCTATTGCACTTGAACTTGAACTCCTGTCAAGGTTCATTTGTCACGTTCCCACCACTTTGCAGAATTGGTCGGAAATTTATATTTACTTAACTTTTAGTTCAGGAGAAGTAAGTTTAGTAGTAGGCGATTTGTTTCTGAGGTAGAAATCTTGAGGTAGATGATAATATGGAATAAATATACAACCCGTAGTTGAGGTAGATTAAGTTGTTTCTGTGAAGTGTTACATTTAGCTGGAATACCCGTAGAAAGTGGAGGCGTGTTATTTACAACTTTATCACAATAACATGAAAATTTAATCTTCACTGGTTACTCGTATACAAATTGACTCAACATTGACACCACAAGGACAAACAAGGAAGGAACGAATGAGGAATTAACATTAAAGAAAGAATTGGTCAAGCGGATACAAAAAAGAAAAGAGAAAGTCCAAAATGTGAAAGGCGAAAACTCACCCCCAGAAACTCATAAAAAGGGGGAAACCAAATCAAAGATTCAACGCCAGTTGAAAAAAATATTAAATTTTGGTAGATAAAATTTTCTATTTAATTTAGTTCAGTTCAAAAAATTCTAGCGTTTTTCGTATTTTTACTTTTACTGACTTTCACTTGCAGACTTTCTCTTAACTTTCACCACTTTCACTAAATGGAATTTAGAGGGAGAGGACAATAAGGATATTTTTTGGGGATGAAAGAGTTATTAGTAATTGTAAGGACAGTAGGGAAAGGAGCGACCCGGTGTGTCTGTTGTTTGGGCCAAGTGTGATGTTGATGTGTGCGTCTCAAATGAGTTTTGAGGGAAAGTAAAGTTAAAAATAAGAGGAAAACTAATATGTAGTAGTGGCGTCTGAAGGAGAGGGTATGTAGTGTTCGTTTGGTAGTGGGAGCATAGTTACATGGCAGGAGGCATCCTTTGCGGATGTGAATGTGAGTGAAGTTTGAATATATGGATGTGTTTTAATATATATGAAGATATGCATGTCTCTCTCCCTAAAATAAGGGCTCTCCCTGTCTCACTTTCGCTGGAGAAAGGCAGTAGAGAAAGGGGGTGAACGTCAACAACGCATTCCGAGGAACCCAAAGTTAATGAATCCGATTAGACAATAGAGATCCTGAACCAGAGGACGCAAGCGCCTGGGAATCCAACCAACACCAAGCCTCCTGGCCTTAAATGCCAAACCCAAGTCACTACACACAGTTGAAAACGCCAGGCTTCTATTGTCTTCAACAACTCCGGAATTCGGTTCAAAACCCGGAATTCCCACAGAATGAACGCTCGGGCTCATGTGGTGCTCACTCATTATCTTAGCTTTCTTCAGAAACCCATTTTCCATGAAGGTTTCTTACCAAAATGTCAACTTTCTCAGTAAAAGAAGCTCCGCATCAACCATTGTACTACATTATTGTGAACTCTTGCAGACGCTAATTAGACATCAGTTTCTGACTTTCTCAGTACTTTCTCAGTACACTTTCTCCATAAACCAAAAGCTTAACATTTCCAGTTTCTTGGAAGGCTGAACTTTATGGCAAAAAAGTGAAAATCTTTCGATTTCTGAGTTAGATTGGACTTTTTGTGAGAGCTCTGTGATCCTTTTGAATGGAAAAAAGTTGTAATTAAAAAGCCGTGTTGTTGAGACTCATTAAAGAGTAAGGAGACAAGAGGGGAGTGTGTGTGATGAAACAGAATAAGGCGTAGGTTGTTTTCTCCCCGTTGCTTTCACTCCCACGAACTTTCCCCGATGGTTTAAATTGGAAGTGTGTGGGCTCGTGTGTTTTGAATTCCATTTGATAGAAAAGAATATGCTCCCCTCCTGTCTGTTTTTCAAAACACAGCCATCATCTACTAGCTACTCTATCAGAAATCGGTTTTAATTCATAGTCTTTATAATTATAGACAAGGCTTCGTCTGGAAGCCTTTCCTTTCCGAGTAAATGAACTCTTCCTTCCCTTCCCCTTTGTAAAAGCATTCACAAGTTACACACTCTCTCTTTTAAAACTTTCTATTATTTCCTTTTTACATGTGGAGGGGGTTCATTTCCTCATGTTCCATTGCAGAATGGGGGTCCTAATGCTCTTCTCTGCGAGGAACTTACTGTACTGTCTGTTGTATATTAATTGAACTCCGTCTCTCCTTGTGGCTTGAGTTATGGTCGTGGAGATGACAATTTTAGATGGGCTAACCATCTTTACTGCTCCCTTTACTCGTCAAAAGCCTTTGTTTCTTCCAGAAAATTAATGAACGAGGTAGTTAAGTATATAGGCACACTGGCACTGTTTTCAACTCTGTTGGCTCATCACAAAGAAAAGCATGTGAGGAAACTCCCGGTTTCAAGTGCCATCCCTTTCCCTGGGTCTTCTGAAATTCGGATTTTGTCAAAAGCAGAGACTTCAATGGAGAAAGGAGGAGGGAGTGGGGAAGACAAAAAGATTTTTAAAATGACAAGCCTTAAAAACTTTTTTTGTCTTTTTGCAAAATGAAAAAGCCTCATGTCATTAACAGGGATCCACATACACGGAAAAAGGAAAGGAAAGCTACAGCTTCCTTTTCTTTTAAGAACAAAATTCAGATACATTTTAAATCCAAGGCAGGGGCCAATAGCTATGAAATTTTTTTTTATCTAAAATCCAATTTACCCATTGCTTTACATGGAGAAAGTTTACATTACATCAAGCTTCTGCGCTTAGCCTCTGACCTTAGCCTTATACTTGCGGGTTAGCCTGTGAACCTAGATTTTGGTTGAGGTCATCTTCTACCCTTGAAGGGCACTGGTCATATTGTAATTTGTAACTGCCGTTAATTCCTGTAATTGTAATAGTGACAAGGAGTCACTTTCCCTTTTCTCCACAAGCTTTCCTTGTTGTCCTTTCCCACCCTCTCTGAGCTTTCCCCCGATTACAGGGTTTCATTCCATTACATTTGACACGTACACATTTTATTCATTTGATTTCCTTTATTGTCCTCCTCGTGGAAACCTCCTCGAGGGGAAGAAGACAGGAGAAAGTTATGGGGCAAGTCCAGGACTTGTCTTAATTGCACTTTCCAACTTGTAACTTCTCGCACCGTAGCACCTCAATCTCACTTGATTTAAACACCCCAACTTCCAAAGAACAAACTGCATATTCAATACAACAAAGTTGACATTTCCTACTGAATGCAACATAAGCTAGAGGCTGGAGGGCTGCTTAGCTTTCTCTTTTGCTTTTGCCTCTGTCTAAAAGTGAAATTCCGAAAGTGAAAGTTATTTTATCCTTATTTTGAGCTTGGTTGTTTAAGTGAAAGAAAATGTAATAAATAAAGTTGATTATTGACGAAATTAAAACAATCAGTTGTGGATGGGAGTGAGGCTGGAGGCTCTTAAGGACTCAAGTGCTACAATTACGCATCACAATGAGAAACTCCATCCTTTGCTTGAGCCTTTCTGTGTAGAAGTCTGTTGGAGAAAGTAAGAGAAAGTTTAGACTTGGAGGAATTCCTCCTTCCATTTTCCATTTTCTTATCCCTCAACCTCGTGTGGGATTAATTATTTTGTCAGAGATTATAATTTGAACCCTTAAGAAAAGAAGGGAAAGAGCTTTGGAGAGAGGCAAGAGAGAGAGAGAGAGTTTTGATGATTTTCTTTCTCTCCCTTTCCATCCATCCCATCTGTCTCTCTCTCTGTAAATATTCATGTGGGCACCTTATATGTCTCTGTCTCAACACACACACGGGCCTAGGCCTTCACAAGAACAAAAAGGGAAAGCCTGGAAACTTTCTCCATCACTATAACTAAAGAAGGGCCATGGCTGAGGCTATGGGGTTCCTTTTCTTTCCCTTGTTTTCCTATAGCTTCTCCCGACTGTACAATCTACATCTCCTTTGGAATTACTTTTGCATTAATTTCTTCCACACACATTCACTCACTCAGACTTTCTCCTAGCTCCACTTTCACTCATTTCCATTTCCTCCATGGCTCTAACTCTCCTTTCTTTTAATTCCAACGGAAGACTTCACCAGACTTGTACAAACCCAAAACTCCCTTGTCTTCAACACAGCATCTCAACCCATATATGGATTTCTCAAATTCCAAGGAAAACTACTAGGAAACTAAACACGTCCGTAGGCTCATCAATAAACCCTACACAAACTTCAACCAAAATACTAATTCACACAAGCACCAAGCTTCACATGCTCCTTTCATGTCGCCCATGACCTCCATGACATCGTCCTCTATGGTCATCTATGGTCCTTCATGACATGGTCCTCTTATGGTTCTCCATGACCCTGATCCACCATGACAGGTCCCCTTATGAGTCTCACTGACCAGTAAATGTCTCAGCAGTTCCATCATGGCCGTCTTTTTGCGATCATTCATCACTGAAAAGTGTCTCTATAGGAGGATGATATTGCAAAGAATTTTGAGTTAATAATTTATGATTATTTTATATGATGATGAGAATGTCTTTTGATGGTGGTGGCTGTGGGACTTCCGTGTTTTCCAAACGCACGTGAAATATGTGTTTCTATGAATAGTAACCAATTGTTGAACAATGAGTACAAATGTCGAAATCATTTTTTTTTGCAAAGAAGTGTAATTTGTTGGAGAGTCAAGTGGCGATTAGAATTCATAATATCCTTTTTCCTTTGGCTGATGGAATTGTATGATGATGAGTTATGAGGATGCTGTATGATTTCCATGCCCAATTTCCAATTACTTTGCTCATCAACAGAGCTCGGGACAATGGATGTTTCCCATGATATGAGGACACAAGGCAGGTGAGAATGGTCATGAAATATCCCTGTGTCACTCGCTTTAGGATCAAACTCAAAAGAAATTCAAGAAACAAGGGGTACAAGGATGGATAATTTGATTTCTAGGTGATGATGACAAATGGGCAGCAGTGGTCAATTAGGATTAGCATACGAGTGACAAATAGGAACAAGTAGAACACAAAATGAAATTCAAGCTTTTCGTTTCTTGACACTCGGAGACTATTGATGATCGGATTTCGTCACCCCAATCCCAGACGTCAATAAAATATCAAATTCCGATTCTAATTACGTATCACACGGAGTCCAGTCATTCTTGGTATGATCATTAGAAAATAACAAAGAATAAATCTACGCATTCAAAAAGAACTTACAAAAATCAACCAGAGTTAGCACACTCAGTTAGCTGTTGGCCTGCTTTGAACGCGATTTTCCAAATGATTTTTTCTGAACGGCGTCTAAATTTTTCCACTTTCACTCTGGGTGGAGTTGAAACTGAACTTTTCCTATTGTTCCAAAGTCCACATTTGTCTTAAGGGTACACTTGCAGAAGAAGGGTACACAGACAGCAGGGTCTGATTCAAAGTGTCCAGAAAGCCCTTTCAATGGTTGAGAAAGACAAGCGGAACTTGTGAATTGAGTTCATCCTAAGTTCAACTAAGGATAGATTGGAATCAGAAGTGAGCAAGTGAACTTTTTCCAGTGAATTGCCGTGTAATAAAAATAAGGACTCCTCATGGGCACGGGAATAATGAAGACCAACAATAAATGTGCGAGGAGCAACAACAATCCCAGGGTTTGGGGGAGGATGACGCGAAATTCTCATCCCTTTGAGTGACGACGAAGGACGAGTGTGACAACAGGTAAACACATTCGTTCTGTCTCTAGAATCCGTCCCTACGGGATGACACTGGATGTCACAAAGAGTCACCGACAGCTTGATACGCTGGGTCAACCTCACTTAACCTCACAAGCCTCGCAGCGCTCATTCTAAAGTCTTAACACCGTTCGATTTTACTAGAAAATAGAATGAGGGAAATGACTAAAAATCTACTAAGGTTAAGAAGCGTGGAGTAAATCGCATGAGTTCATTAGTAGCAGAGCAAAGGACACTGTGCTTTGCTCCGTTGAAGGGCTCCTGCCCCTTCAATTTGTCAGATTCAATCTAAATTCTTGTAGCAATGAGCCAACACAGAGAGTCCGAGATTTCTTCCTTCTTCCTTGTGTAGTTTGTTAAACTTGGAAATTAGGAAAGAGGCACTTTTTCTTCATCTCCTTCTTCCTCTGGTTATGACGTTGGAAATTATGCATGGAAGAAGAATAACCATTTGGAATTCTCTACTTTCCAGAGCCCGAGTGAGACCAGGAACTACTGGATAATTTCTGGAGGACTTTTGAGAACGGACGCATCATCCAGTAATAAGTCCCTTTCTTAGAAACACTCCTTTTCGCTAAAACACGAAAGTATTCTCATTTTCTTTGCATTTTTAATCAAGTACTTTAACTAACATGAGTTCCTTGAGACCCTCGAAGGCTCTTGTTAGTACTCCATAGTAAACTCATGACTTTCACCGTGTGCAAAAGAAGGAAATGCTTTCACCATCTTCATTTCTCCCTTCCATCCCTTCCAGCTAAAAGCTACACTTACATCACTTACACTTACACGCTAAACAGCACAAAAGACAACAAGAATTTGATCAAATTGATACAACTTTCACCCTGTGAACAACAGTTAGTGTTCCCTTTACATTTTTAAGATCGCAGGTGGGTTTTTGGTCATAAAATCAAATCTAGTCGTAAATAGTTGAATGCATTTGATCGTCCCTGGGTCAGAATGGTGACATGGGCAATGGCCTTGATTCCCAGGGGATATGCTTTACTTTCTCCTTATGGATTGTTGATAATCCTATTGTTCCCTTTCTCCAGTAAAGCTACACTACTAAAGCCCATTGTTGTCCTCTTGTTATTCTTACCTATTGTTCATTTCTATACACAAAACACACCCAATCACATCATAACCTGAACCCTGGACGTGTCATTTGCTCAAACAACATCTTGCGAGGTGTCCCTTTCCAAGAAATAGCAGAAATCAGGACAGTGATACACACGGACATAATCATGAAAATGTTTTCAAACAATTTATTGGCCCTGTTGTAAAAGATACACGGGAGCTAACTGTCTTTGGACCGATGGAATGCACTTTATTCTACCTGGGATCAACTTTACACCTTGGGATGTCAACTAACATGGCGACAGAGTTGACCTCATTACAAAATACGACTCCGGGTCATCACCAAAAGAAACTGTGCTACCTATGGCACGCTGGTGGCCCAGAGCGTATAGCATCTCGCTGATTTCTGACCAATCTCCAGAACGGGAATGGTATCCAGCTAGCGGTTAAGCGCAAATATTGAGCGGCGCTCAGGAAGCTATGGGGAATTGGCATTGGTAGAGCTCCAAAGTGTACCTGATTGGTTCTTATTTTCTTCAAGTAAGAATAGAAAGTTTGTGAGCAGACTTGATCCATGTCAGTATGTGATCTGACCCTAATCGACCTCAAGCTGAGACTTATGACGGATCCTTGTGTCCTCACCCCTGTTAAGGGTGCGTCCCTTCCTTCCTTTTTGTAAACCCTTATGTCCTCCCTTTATACTGTAAGGAAGATCCAAACATCCCATTGTGATCTCCTTTCCCCTTTGTTCACCGTGTCAATCATTTCAATCTCACCTTCGTCCTATTTTTACTCTCTTAGGGTAAGGATTTTTGGGGTTTAACTTTGGCCACGCTTTGATACTTGACTTGATGTGACATCCTCAATGGTCCTATGACTACCTAACCACACACATTCCCTGTAAGATGTTCAAAGGTGTCACGCCGACTTAGTCATTCGCCCAATCAAATCCACAAAGACGTGTGCGGATGTTCAGTCAAGCACAGAAATTGCACGCATTTAACACACATCAATTGCTTTTTTGGGATTTCTGACGACTACAAGGAGGCTTCATGCACCTGCCACGCATTACAGAAGACGGTGGCGTAACCACCTTGCAATTTGATTTTTTAGCAACAAATGTATGTCCCCTCTAGCTTCAAGCCTAACCCGGTTGACTGGGTTCATACGATTTTTAAGTTTATAAAACCGTCTTAAGGTTCAAAGGTGCCAACTCATGTAGAAAACTTAAAAATCCTGAAAGGTTTCCTTTCCCAAAGACCCAAAGGAAAGGGATTGTCGTCTGATTTCCCAAGATCTACTTCAAAACCTTCATTGGAAATACTTTTTAAGCATTAATTCTCTAGTGCTTGAGCTCATTTGATTAATTCAGACCCAGAGTTGTTATTTATTCATTGGATTTTGATCCCGAGTGATTATCGTTCCTCTCCCATTGTCTTATTTCTGTCTAATTAGGAAAGTGCCTTTGCCCTCATTTCCCAATCAGATCACTCAAATTCTGAGTTCAGATAAGGCTAGCGTTATGATTAAAATTCATCTTGTAGCTCTGGAATTATGAATTAGAAAGCCCACTGTTAATTCAGCAGAGAGTGAAAGGAGACTGGAGAAAGTCCTCCAGCTAAGAATTCTTTTTGCATATTTCATGGATTCTGATTCTTAATTGGCAGGAAGAAGGACGCCCGTCGAGGGCCTTCAAGGATCCAAATTAATCAGAAACATAATTAGAACAACAAGAAATGGAAACCCAGTCATCCACGACATGTCAAATCAGCTTCAAACACAACACGACATTTCACAATTCCAAAATTCAACATCTAAGAATGAGCAAAGAGAAACTTTAGATTTTCATACTTGTTCAAATGAAAATCTAAAAAGTTAAAAATCCAATCTCCGCATTCTAGACTAGACTAGACTCTAGACTAACCGCTAGTCCTCTGGCTTCAGTCGAAAGCAGTCTTGCAGAAAAGCTTATGAGCAAAGCTCTTTGTTTTAGAACGGGATGTTTTTTATTTTAAATGGGAAACTGCGTGATTGAGAAGTCGTGGTGGTCGTGCATTTTCTGCTTCGGTTTGATTGATATGGGAAAATTGTAGTTAATCTGATCCCTTGATCTTGTAAAAATCATGATACTGACAATGCATGCAAAAGGAACATCACAATTACAATTATCAAGTAGTTTAGACCATATTAAAGTCAAATCCAGATCTCCGGATCCTCCATATCCCATTGAAGTATGTCCATTGTTCTCTTGAGGGATGATGAAGCCCTTTATTAATCATCGTTGCTAATTCCTAATGGATTTTATCAGATTAACTCATTCTGCATGAACATCATGAAAATCATGAACTCAAAAAGTCAGAAAGCAAGCGACTTTGTCGGCCCCCAATCAAAAGGAATTGGCAAAATGCACTGTGAGATAAATCATGAGTCTAACGATGGGGATCAAGGATTCTTAATGAGATGTGTTTATCAGAATTCTGAACATGAGAGGTCACGCCCAGGTCATCCTGAAAATAATCCAGATCAAACAATCTACTGAAACTTATGAACAATGCGACTTTAAACTTTACAGTCTGAGAAAAGCTGCAGTCTGGTTTTGCAGAATTTCCTTCTGGCGTCCATCTCAAGATGACAAATGACTTAAATTGTCTTCCCTGTGATATTATTTCAATCGTTTTTTATTTCTCCGTGTCCTCATGTCTGAGTTTTCAAGCAATGTTTCTAACTGGGTATGTTTTAAAACGTGTGAGGAAGACAGTGTTGAAAGACTGTTAACTGCAGAGACACGATGATAATCTACACGAGTGTGTGATGCGAATGTGTTATTTTTAGGACAAAGAACTTTAAAATTCCACTATAAGAACTAAAGATAACTTCCCAATAAAGCCTTTGTTCTGTTTTGATTTCGTGATAAATCCTCAAGGCACCTTCCCTTCATCATCAACTCAAATCTCACCAAAAAAGAGTCGTGAGCCTTACTCCCGATCACCCTTTGTTTTCAATCCCTCATTTCCATTTCTTTCCCTTTTGTAAAGAAAATCATTTGGACATTGTCATCAGGGAGGGGGGGTTCATTTATAGTCAATTTAGCAATGAGGCCAGGGGAAAGGAACGGACTTTGAAGTCAGAAGTCGTCCATTTTCATTAATTTTTGGTCACCTTCAGCCTCACTTTTAGCCTCAGCTCCGTTAGAAGCATTAGAATTCTCAAGTAGGAAATTCCTATAGCTACGGATTTGTAAAGTATGAAATGAAACAAATTTTTAGCACGATCTAAGGACCCTGGACCCTACGTTCCAGAACTTGAAAATTCTCCTTGAAAGTGTAAATTCTGTCCAAATTCTACTGAGAAAAAGATGCCTCCGAAGAAAGCTAGTGACGCCAAGCCCATCCCTCCTGGTGCATTCCCAGACCTAGCCGCTGGACTGGAAGGTCCAATTAATGACACCCTGGCCAAATTCCAGAACGATATGAATGGGATGCTGGCTCAAATCAACTCTACCATGGAGGACTTCAAGAAAGCTGGGGTCAATAACAGCAATCAGCTCAAATCTGAATATGTCCAAGGTCGGAAGTCACTTGCTAATGTGAACAAGCTGCAAAATGCAATGGCTGTCAATTTTTCGTATTCTATTTCCAGGCTACTCCCAACTCCAGGGTCAACTGAACAAAGCTGCTGATGACATGATGAACAGTTATACCAAGAACTACAACGACCTCAAAGCAACTTTGAAAGAGAACTACGACGGCCTTTATGGCCAGGCGAAAGCTAACATGGACAATAACATGAGCCGCTTCAAAGGCGTGGTTCCTCAGTTCCTGCAAAGCATGCCTGGGCCACAGCAGAAACCCTTCCAGGACTTGATCAAAAAGATCGAAGAAGCTATGGCCAAGACGCTGAAGACTATGGAGGACAACTACAAAGCGATGCTGGCCACTCTGGAGAAGAATTATCAAGATGGACTGAAGGATATGCAGGTACAGATACTAAGAATGATTGGCAGAAAGTCTTCTAAATGGTAGTATTTGTGTCCTCTGTCTCAAGGCCAAGGCTGCAGGAGCTGGGAAGGCAGGAGCCGCAGGACCAGCGAAGAAATAAAAAGGATCAGCGCCTCTCAATATCTCATCCTGCGTATTACAAGAACAGAAGCGATCATGATTTAATCCGGAGTAAAGGAATGACCAGTTGCCCTGTGAATTATCCAAAATGTAAGATTTCTTCATTGCCGGACTTTATGTCGGTTACACTGTGGACGGTAACGTCTCCACCAAGGTTCCGGTAGATCCTGGCATGGATGAACTCCCCCTCCCCAAGCTTCAACTGCAAAACCAGATTCTTCTCAATTACGCTCAATTAACCAATTTATTTTAGTTTTCTTACGTTGACAAAGTAATTGGTTCCAGCGACCAATTGGGTTTTGTAAGCGATTGGCTCCAGCGTCTCTGGCACATTGCCATTCCTCTTTTCGCTGATTTTCTTCTTGAGGTCTTCCTCGATTGATTTCAATATCACCAGTAAGTGATCGTCTACCTCCTTCACAGCTCCAGTTCCACCAACCACCGCTGGCATTCTAGTGACCTTTGACACAAGGAAAATAAATCGTAAAAAGGGTCAGCTGATTTTGTTTTGGTTTGAGACGAGCCCTCTACCGCTGGAATTCAAGGGATTTAAAGCCCACAAAAATGTAAACAAAACTCCGAAATTCAGAGAATCAATCAAGTTTGTCTTAATTTGTCACCTCCGTAGAGGTCAAAAGGTCATTTGGACGACACACTCACCTGTATAACTTCAAAACTAACCAGAACCGATACAAATGGGAGACGTAAGTTTAATTTACACTGTTATGAAACGCCTACTCTTTTGGCAATGAAATTCTTGTGTAACATACAGCATGCATGCATGCATGCATGCGGTGCATGCAGCAGTGACCTCGGCGCTCGGCCTGAGACATTTTTATGATTCATTATAACTTTAATGCGTCGTTAATTTTTGAGATGTTTATGATGATTCATCAATTGCCGTCCTATTGTCTTCTGTGTCACGTTGGTTTGGTCAATAGGTCAATAGGGTTAGTGTTGAATAATGAATTCTCATCTTCAATTTCAGGACATACGGAAAAGCCTTCAGCAGTTACTATTGGGGTAGGAGGTCAACGACCAATGAATAAAGCTGTGCTGTGTCACCATACAGTGTGTATAATTTGACCTGATTTTTAGATATGACGGGCTGAAAGCAATTGTAATCTCGGACAGAGACGGAGTTGCAATTCTCAAAGGTATTTCAACTCTTAAATTGAAGGGTACATTTGGACATTGTGAAAAAAGCGTTGTTATTTGCATTTTCCAGTGAGCACTGAATCTACTCCAGAAATGGCACTAAGGATGAGCTTCTTGGCTACATTTGGAAACTCCAACGATCAAGGGAGCAAGTTAGGGATGGGAAGGAATAACAAAATAATTTCATTATATGAAAAACATCAGGTAAAGATACCAGTCTGACCGAGTCGAGTGTGACGGTGGGTTAATTGGAATTCTATCTTTTCTCCAGGTGATCCAGATCAGTAAACTACCAATAGTGATAACACTGATTGCCGAGACGAATGCGAACACAGGGATTCTCATGGAATTAGAAGACTTGCTTGACCCCTTGGTCCAGTCCCTGAGGGCAGATCCAGCTGTGGCAGAATGCTGAGGGCCATTTACATTCAGTTTAATTTATGATGAGAAAAGGGTTGTTCAGGGGTACACGGTACATCACATGGGCTTCGGAGAATCGCCGCATTTTGTGAAACATTTGGTAATTAAAACAGGGTTATTTTTGTGCAAAAATTAGAAAAAAAAGTTGCTGATAATGGGTTGATTTTTATGATTTATTTCCACCGTGAGGCAGTAGGGGAAGAGACCTTGAAAATTCCAAGGCGGGAGAATTCTGGGACGTTTGAAATTCCACGCTGATTTTGTCCACATTTTTCAATCAAAAGTTGAGAATTCAGAGATTTCGGTTTTCCCCGAACCGGAAGTGGGTCACTGGTCAGGTCAATTGAGTCGGTCACTTGATGAACAAGGATCTTTAGCCCGTAACTTCTGGTCTTGATTTATAAGCAAGAAATCGGAGGATTGATAAAGGTGGGTTTTGGGGTAATGTGCAATTATTGTGCATTTACCGTTTGTAATTTACTCTTTAGCTAATTAAATACGAATTTGTGCTGTTTGCAGAGGCTGTAGACAGGCACCGCTAGTAGGATGTCGTTCTTTATCCGGAAACGTGGTGGAAACCTGACCTCCCGGAGGTCAAGGGCTGGTAATACTGATATGAAGAAAAGGTCAAAGGATTCCGGAGGATTGCACACTGGTAAAAGCAAGGAGTCGGGAAGAGGTGGACGGTTCCAAGGAGGTCAGCGAGGAATGAAGCGAAAGCAAAGGGGAGGAGGATCAAATCAGCACTTTACAAAGAAGCCACGGTTTGACCCCAATGAAGAAATCGAGTCATCCACGGACGAGGAAGAATTGGAAGATAAGACCTCGAAGCATACGCCGGAAGACGATGAAATTCAAGAAACAGCTCAAGAGAAGAAAGTACGCTTGGCTAAGATTTACTTGGAAGAAATCGAGAAAGAAGAAAAAGAGCGTCAGGATAATGAAGATGTGGATGTGAATTTATTGGTGGCTAAAAGGCTTCGTGAGGATATCCTTGAGTCTGAAGGTCGCCTTCGTCGGGAAATTGCAGACTCTGTTTCGTACGATTCTTCTGAAGTGTTTAGCCTAACTTCATCCAAACACTTGAAGAAATCTGTCACCTGTTTGTGCATATCACCGGATAACAAATTCATTTTCTCTGGCTGCAAGGATGGGAATCTTTTCAAATGGTCAATCCAGGAGAGGAAGAAAGTTCAAATGGTCAAAAGGAAGGAGAAATTGACGAAACGGAAGCAGAAGAAAGGGATCAAGGTCAAAGTGAAAGGAGAGGAAGGACATGATCCAAATAGCTGCCATTCATCTGCAATCACATCCATCGCAATTTCTTGCGATGGGAAGTTCTTGGCTACTGGAGATCTTGACAGACAAGTCGTCATCTGGGATCCAGAAACTCTAAAGCGAATTCATATTTTCACAGGTAACGGATTCTTCACTCAGGAGATAAATCCAGTGGTTTTGTTTGAGTAAAATTCACTACAATTTCTAGGTCACCGGGGTGCAATTCGAAGCCTCGTTTTCCGTCAAAAGACTCACACGCTCTATTCCAGTAGTGACGATCGTTCTTTAAGAATTTGGTCCTTGGATGAGATGGGCTACGTCGAAACTCTTTTTGGCCACCAAGACGCCGTAAGGAATAACTGAACTGATCAGTATTGGTATTAGGAAATAAGTAGCTAAAATATACAGTTTTCTGTCTTAGGTAACTTCGGTAGATGCTCTGTCCAGGGAACGTGCCATTTCATCAGGTGGGCGTGACAGTTCTATCCGTGTTTGGAAGATTGTGGAAGAATCCCAACTTGTCTACAACGGTCACTACAACGGAAGTGTAGACGTTGTGAAACTAATTAACGAAGAAAACTTTTTGTCCGGTGGTGACGACGGATTGCTTTGCACTTGGAACGTCAATCGGAAGAAGCCTCTTTTCTCCGTTACCAACCCTCACGGAGTGGAAAAGTCTGGATCATTTGGAGAACACGAGAACCCTCGTTGGGTCTCTGCACTGGCTGCATGGACCAATACAGACATGGTCGTGTCAGGGTCAAACGATGGATTCTTACGTTTCTGGAGATGTGGAGACCATTTCAAGAGCTTAACTCCTGTTTTCGAAATCCCGTGCCAAGGGTGGATCAACTCGATGCAGTTTTCACACGGAGCAGAGCTAGACGGGAAATTCTTAGCAGTCGGGATCGGAAAGGAACACAAGTCCGGAAGATGGTCTGGAAACATTCAGAACGCTAAGAATTCAATCCTAATTATTCCGCTGGAGAGAAAGGAAGCTGAGGCCAATGCTGATGAAGAGAATGGGCACAGGAGGGCCTCAGAGTCTGAGGAATCAGAGTAAGTTTTTATTTAATTAGAATTAATCAGTTCAATTATGAGGAATTCCAAGTTAAAATAGTAAATTGGATATTTATTATTGGACAATATAAAGTCAAAAATCATGTCGATGACCAAGGTTATAATAGAGAGACGAAGATTCCGATTTTACATAAAAGGTAGTGCCGCTGTAGTTTTAGAAGGTGTCGTTTGTGACTCTCCCTGTCCGGAAATTAACAATTCCAACCTCAATTTACAGATAATTTTTAGACGTTTGATACCTCATGTGTTGCATTCAAGAATGGCTTGATGTTCCCCAGCTCTGACGTAAAAGAAGAACGCCGTGACTGTGACTGCAAAGCCTGAAGCTGATTCTCCCTCTTCTTCCCAAAGCCATTTCCATTGTAATTTCCAGCGGTTGAGAATGTCGCTGGATTGTTCTCATCAACACCAACTACATTCTGGTTCAGTGACATCCCATTCTTGGGGGTCATTCGAGGCAAGAAATGCTCCGTGGTGCTCCAGTTGTTGCCTTTTGAGGTCCCCAAAGAAGACCCAAGGACACTGACCCCAACCGGAAGTGACTTTGGGTTGTAATTCCCACCCAACCCCATGTTGTGATTCCCAAGTCCCATTTTCTTCCTAGTCCTTGCTGGGGAAGACCTTCTCAAGTTAGGATTCCCCAAGTGGAAGTTGCTCTGATGATTTGGGGATTTGGCTCTAACAGGAGCAGGGATTGTTGATGTAGTGTAAGTGCTGCCATTGTAGCTTGTATTATGAGGACCAAGGTTAAAGGTCAAAGTAGTAATTGGAAGAGCATGGGAGCTCATCTCGGGCTTGTTCTCTTCAGCATGGCCTGGTTGCGGGACGAAGGAAAACGAGAATTTCTTTGGTGTTTGAGAGACACTGAAACGTTTCTCTTTTGTCAGAGGAAGGTGGGCCGTTGGAGGCGGAGATTCTTCCACCGTTCCTCCGCCTTGCGGGGAAGCTTTGTTAAGTCCTTCCTCGGAAGACTTCCTGGTCAGGGAAACTGGGATTCGAGATCCTTCCGATTTTCCAAATAAATTCTTCTGCTGCTCTTTCCCACCGACAGTGAACGTATGCTGGCGAGCAAGATTAGTCGTTGACGCTACAAATTGGTTCTGATTGGCTAAATTATTGCTCTGGAATGGTTGAGAAAGGTGCTGTTTGTGAACGTCCTCGTTCGAACCACCACCGGGCGGTGCAAATAATGAGTTTCGCTGGACATTTCCGGCTCTAGAGCCCACACCGGACATTCCCAAGTTCCCATTATTGGTTCCAAGAACACTTCTTCGTTTTCTAACTGAACTAGTCGTGATCGGTGGACGTCCTTCCAATTGCAGTTTTGTATTCAGTTCTGCAAGGAACCTTAGACGGAAGGATTTGAATTTTTAATCAGAGATTTCTTTGAATCGCTGATTTCCCTAGACTCTTACCTTATTGGGAAATTGTCATGTGTAAAGTATGGCATTCTCATGAGTGAATTGCAAGTAGGTCGAGAGGTCGGTTCAGGGTCGAGGCAAACAGTCAGAAAGTAAACAGCGTCTTCAGTCCATGATGGAAACATGGACGCAAAGATGGTCGAAGGAGGCTGTGGTTCGAATCCAAATGGAGAATTCCGTCGCTTCCCTGAGCTGGAGTTTTGCATGTTGGAACTGAAACTAGTCCCATTTCGTCTGGATCCAACAGAAGACATTTGTCCTTTGGTCGAGTTTGTAGAGGTCGTTGACCCATGCCTGGACTTTGGGAATTGGAACCCACGGAAAGCCGAGTTCTTGGACATGATACTCAAATGCCTCTTGGCAAGTCGACCTTGAGGAAATACAGAAACAAAAGTCAGAAACATACATTTTCAATGCTTAATTGAATTTTCTAATAGCAAGGTAGCGTAGGTAGAGGCACGTAGAAACGGTTCGTGTCCACTCTTCTAGAATTAGGATTGGAAAATAATTGTAGTGGAAAGACACAAGGTAGCTTCGTGACATGAAATCCCGATCACCTGAGTCTACTTTTGGAAAGTATTGCGTCAAAAGCGGTTATGAAACCTTGATGTTTGGACAGCAATCACACAGAGAAGACAAAGTTTCATTCTATTGCGTGCTTCTGATTATGTTTTACAGTGCCCTTGGACTCTCCCCTCCGTCCCCTCATCGTTCCAATCATGTCTTACGCGGAGTGTCGCATCATCTCCAGTTTTGATTGGCTTACCGAGACATTGGGCAATCAGGAAGAGTTGATCGATGTCCGAGTCTCCAGGAAAGAGGGGCTCACCTGTAGACATTTCTGCAAAAAGGCAACCCAGTGCCCAAACGTCCACTTCCCTAAGGATCAAAACAAAATGTAACCCTTCCGCATCTCCATATATTAATCATCAAAAGCTGCCTTTATCGATTTATTTTCCTTTTTTCAACATTCAAGACTTTAGCTTGTTTATTTGTATCCCCACACAAGAGAAAGTGCATGAGCATGTGAATAGAGAAAGTTATGGACTTTACTTTCCATAGGCGACATCCCCAACAAGAAGTTCAGGCGCCCGATACCACCGGGTAGCCACGTAGTCAGTGTAAATGTCACCAGGGCCACATAAATTCCTCGCAAATCCGAAATCGCAGAGCTTTACAATCCCATTGTTTGAGACCAGCACGTTTTCTGGCTTCACATCTCGATGGATTACCTGTAAAATTAAGGACCTCAGTGTCGTTTTAATGGAGAACCTTTTGCAGAATAGGGAGTTAATAAATCAAGGGAAGCTTAATCCATTCATTGCGTGCAGGAATTGGCTCTTTTGAATAGAAAGTTATTAAGAAAAGGAATGAAAGGAGAAAGCTCATGAGAAAGGTTTTTGGGGACCTTACATTGTTATCATGGCAGAACCCGAGTCCCCGGAGTATTTGGAAAATGTACTTCCGGCAAGTCTCCTCATCCAGGCCATGATTCGATTGTTCCAATTGTTCCAATAGAGTGTGGTCAATGAACTCAAAAACCAAGTACAAGTGCTTCCGACGGCGGAAGACTTCCAGCAAATTCACCAAGTTCTCATGACGTAGTTTCTACGAAAAAGAGAAGCATCGCATTCCAATGTCTTTGTAAAACTAAATTAGGCTTCCATTTTGATTGGCCTCGCTTCCATTTCACTCAAATGGCGTTGAAGCTAAGCAATTTCTAACCGGAATTTGACAATTTCCAGCACCGCATTCTCCATTTACTCAATTACTTTCAATTTCTTTTTTAAATTGAACTATTTCGAAAGAACGTTTTGTTAAATTGAGGAAAGGTTCATAGCCCCCTGTCTCTGCTGAAGCGGAATGAATTATTAATTCGCCTATCAATAATTGCGTTTTCCATTAGAGAGGAAAGACCTCCTTTCCAATGTTTTGATTCTTTCGACAACCTCTCTTGTTTTGGATTATTCATACACCTCAGATCGATCATTTTATGACTCACGCCGGTGTTAAAAAAATTTAGAATTTAGAAAAATCCTTTAGTTCGACCTTCCAGTTTAGTCTTTGGAGGAATCTAAGTGATTTTGTTACCTTCAGAACCCGGATTTCCCTTAATGCGATTTTCCTAACGTTGACATCATCTTCAGAATCGATGAATTTCTTGATCGCTACGATCCTGCTGTTGTCTCCCCTTGTCTTGCACTTTAGAACAATGCCGTAAGACCCTTCCCCCACGACTCCCAAGGGCTCGTACCTCTCCATGATTTCACTTCCTACGATCTGAGTCCGTACTTCCTCCAGAATGCTTCCTTCTCCAGTGGCCTTCGGTGACTAACTAACCGTCCTTACTTTCCCTACGCTTTCCCTATTCATTTTTATTGATTTCACAGGTAAAACAGAATCGAATGAGTCACCTGCCTTGCCTTTTTAGATTCCAAAACCCACCTTATGGCATTTCACTTTCTCCCTGCTTTCTCCGTAGCAGTGGTAGGACGCTTTGGGTCTCGTGCATTAACCGCATGACATTTATAATTCAGAACCCGCAGTATTGGATAAAGCAAGTCTCCTTCATTAAAACTAATTGACCTTGGAGACATTGAGATTCTTTTCGGGGTGACATTTGGATGACGCTCGTGGTTGGTTTAGCTAAACCCATGGTTCATTGCGGTTATAAAATGTAAACACGTCATTGGTCAAATTAGCAAAAACCTTTGAGGAAATGAAGTCGCCAAATAGCTAATGTCCCTGTCCGCACGTCCTGTTGAAAAGTCCTTGATTTCGTTAGCTCTACTTTCTTCTGAATTTATTTTAAAAAGCATTGTTGCTTTCTCCTCTTGATTGGGATTTTTGGATCGATTTTACTACCGTAGATGATTTGTAGCAATCCAGGATTGTTTGGAATTTTCTTCAAGTTCAAGAATGGCCGTGTCATTCGTAGAGTTTGTGATCGCAGTCATCCTCCTTGTCATCATTCTAGCATTCGTCAGAATGGTAAAATCAAAACAGTAAATCAATTAATCAATTACAAAATCAATTAGTGCAAAAAATTCCACTCTCACCTTACACCTTTTTGTTTCTTCGATTTCCTCTAAATTTTTCGTTATATTTTTTTTTAGGCGGCGTACCTCTACAGCATGTGTGTCTACAATCCAAACCAAAGTAAATAAACCTTTAATTTACAATTAATTATTCATAATAATTTTCAATTTTTATTCTGATCAGGTTCATCTCCTAACAGAAGGGATCCAGAAAGAATTGGAATGACTTTCCCTGCTGAAATTCAAGTCCAGTCGACCTCTGCTACTGCGAATCCATTGCAAGACCAAGACCCACTCTCTGCTCAAGCCTTGATACACCTTGAATACGAATTGAGATTGCAAGGACAAGGGAGAAAGCATTCAAAACGTTGTTCTCAAACGTCATTGGCTCATGGTTTAGCAATGACCCCGCTCGTTCCAAGTGCACCGCCTTATGAAGAAGATCTTCCTGCTCAAGCCTTGATACACCTTGAATACGAATTGAGGTTGCAAGGACAAGGGAGAAAGCATTCAAAACGTTGTTCTCAAACGTCATTGGCTCATGGTTTAGCAATGACCCCGCTCGTTCCAAGTGCACCGCCTTATGAAGATGATCTTCCTCCACCCTATGACGAAGCATGTGCCATCGCATATCGAAACAAATACGAAACTTAGTGTCTTAAATGCAATTAAACTTGATAGTTTCCTTGCAAATAAATCGCATAAAGCTTTTTTTAGCTGCGGTTTCCTCATGTGGTTTAAATTATGCTTAACCAGGAGGCACACACACCGTCGTAACTGTCACTCCATACAAAATCCGTATGTATTTGGTTCTGAAATTGTTTGACAGCGTCCAAGAGCAGCAACTATGCATTCCAAGTTGATCATTTTCTTTTTGCTTTTTATAATTTCTTTCATCCTTTTCCTCTGGGTAAGATCAATAGATTTCAAGGCTTGAATCTTAATTGAATCTAAAACGGTTTTTAATTGTTTTTAGCTCTACTTTATTTGCAAAGCGATCCTGTTCAAGTTAAGAAAAATACCGAGGCGTAAGGAAAGAATTTAGATGCTAGTTTTAATTTTCTTAGTTTTCAATTTTTTTTTGAATTCAGGTCACTTGAAATCCTGGGTCCCGTCTGCCTGGAAATTCCGTGGAATGGGACCCGGAAGCTCTGCTGAAATGATTTTCAACCCATTGGAAGAAGACTCTGAAAACCCTGCAACCCTGGAGAACGCTACAGAAAATATTTGTGAGAATAGGAAACCTACTAAACGAAAATCATTGGACTTGGGTTATAACGCGACTGATGACATTTTGGAAAGATCCTGGACCAGAACTGCCTGGAAGTGACCCGCCTGTACCGAATTCAGTGTATGCTTTTACTAAGGATGAAGATTGGAGCAGTGCAAATGTTGCATTGAATAGCGATAAAGATCAATTTCCGGAAGTACATGCGAACCTGCCTCGAAGGGGAAGCTACAAAAGTGACCAGTCACCCATTTTATAGGTCAAAAGTCACCGCCAATGTCCTTGCGCCGTTTTATTTAATTCATTGGCAAATAAAGAAACCATATTGGATTTTCCGACGGTGGATTCAATGCAACTTCTCCGCGTCATTTTCTATAGCAGGAAACTCTGTGGTTGGATATTTCCGGTAATTTAATTTGGACAGATTCCTCTTTTTGGTTCACTTTTGCACAGTTGATGAAAGAAATAAGCTAAAGGATTCACTGCATGTGTTTGAAAAATCTGATTTCCTATTGGATCAGAATGAGCATCTGGGGACGTAAGTCAAACTCCGAGTAACCGACTTATCCTAAATTAATTAATTCAATTTCTAGGGAAAAAGTACACGCTTCTGAAGAATTCGAGGAGAGCATCCAGTTTCTCAAACAGGACGACACGGGAAGGGAGTCCAAGCGATGAAGCCGCAGGGACGAGCGGGGAACGGAGTACAGCGACATTTGGGCGACTGTCGAATCTCAATCAACTTCAATTGAGATCATTTGAGGTCAATCATTCGTTTGAAGCTGAAGACAGACGTAGTCTGAGCTTGACGAATCTGTCAATAGAGACTGTCACGTCGCCACCACCGCTTCCCCCGAGGCGACCAACCATCCATGCCACAAATCACCGTCAATCTGTTCTCCCTCCAGAACCAAATCACCTCCAGTTCCCACCACCGTCGATAATCCCTGTGCTTCAGAGGAATGCTGTAGTACGGAACTCAAGACTGGTTATGAACCACCCATTCGTTTACTTCCGGTTTGATTCTGGAGAGCAAAACTTCGGTAGTGGATGCAGTAACAGCGGGGGCATGAATGTCCTCCCTCTCTGGCTCCAGCAGGAGGAGGAGCAACCTCCTTCTTACGAAGAAGCACTGCAAATGAAACCTCCGAAACTTGAAGGTCAGCGTAGGTCCCTTGAACTGTCGATCCCGATCAACCTGGAAAATGAACAGTACCAAGTGGATGAGAGTAATCAAGCATCACTGGAGAAAGTAGAGCCGATGAGACAAATCCGAAGAGAAACGTCTGTCTAATTCTACGAAAATACTAATTTAATTTCTCTGAATTTGATCGTTCTTTGAATAAAAAGTTCTAATTGATAACAATTGATTGGCTCTTCCACTCTCCAGCAGATTCCAGAACAGGAGCGAAGCAGTAGAGAGTGCTCCCAAGGTTCTCTTTCTTGTCCACTTCCAAGTGCGTAGGGGCTGGAGAACGCTCTGAAAATAAAAATCCATTATCCCGAGGGAGTATTTTTCTTCCAGATTGTTGGACCTACGTTCATCGATAATTTCCAGCGTTCCACTTGTCCTTTTCCAAGCCCACTTGAGCCCGGTAGCGAAGAAGAAGGAATTGGTGTGACAGCTAACGAAAAGTTTTCCAGGCTTTGGTGCATTCTCGACATACATGCTCATGATTTTCTCAATCCGAGGCATACCAGAGAAATCAGTTACTGAAGAAAATTAGAAACTTACATCCAGATCGTGTCGGGTAAACTGTTGGACTTACTCAGTGTGTCTTGTTCTTTCGAAAAAATGAAGTAGTCGACAATATCTGGCAGTTCACATCGAAGCATTCCGCTTTCATCATGCATCTCGCTCATTTCATAGGCGACACATGTCTTTCCGAAATTGACGACTGAACCTTCGCAGCTAGGAGGACATTGCTTAGCACTCAGATAAGGCTTCCGCAGGTTGCAATCAGCCACTGTAAGTACATCCTGTGCTCTTCATCGTCGGTCGCTCATTGGTATTAGAACAGCATAGGATACGATCGTTGCGCTGATCCGGAATGAAGCGAAGGCCTCGATTCTCTATTGGAATAACCATTATACATACTTTTCAAAAGGTATAAGCAACGATCTCTTACTCGAAGCCCAACTGTCGAAATCCGATGGCTTGTTAGACAGCGTTGTCGGCCTCTCTGTAATCAAAAATCTTAAAAGTTGAAGCGATAAAAATGATTGACTTTACTAACGCTGATGCGGTGCTGTGAGGACAATGTCCAGTTGCTCAGAATTTTCTTCTGCTTCTCCGATGCAAGTATAATTTGCCCAGGGTTCAGTAAACTCTCGCCAATGGAGCTGGAAGCCAACTTTTCGATCAAAAGTTAAATGTCGCCCTGTTTTCAAAACTTCGATTCCCTGAGGAGAAAATCAAGTAGAGCAAGTGTGTCATGACCCTTGACTTTAGTTTTAATTGTGGCCATGATTGTGGGTCATTACAGTGCTATGCATTTTCAGTAAAATGACCGTGGCTTCTGCGTCTGAAACTGAGCATGGTAGGGTGACCCATGGCTCCTCCTCCACCGCCGTCACGGTCTGGATTTCCTCAACATCCGCCATGAATACTCCACTGCCTTTTAATTTAATTCAAAATTGGAAATTCAACATCTCAAGAATGTCCTATAGATTGCAACTGACCTGGGACAAAAACAAATATGGTTGTCGTCAACTCCGCTGACCTTGCAGGGTCAACACTTTTGCAAGCATAGCTCCCCGTTTGCTTCTCAGTCGTGTGCGTGAACACGACTGTGGCTTGGTACACATATTTCTCCTTGTCAAAGAAATCCGGGGAGATCCGGTGACTTCGCATGTGAACCGGCGGAGCCTGTGAAAACGTTTTAAAACTTTAATGACTTCGACGCCATTCTAATTTTAATCAATAGAAATCCGGGGAGATCCGGTGACTTCGCATGTGAACCGGCGGAGCCTGTGAAAACGTTTTAAAACTTTAATGACTTCGACGCCATTCTAATTTTAATCAGCCGCCATTTTGGACTCTAACATCCAAACGGCAGGTAGGGTGGCATAATTATGCTGAATGAATAAGCGTAAAGCGCATTACCCCAACGCCGTTGTAACTCCAGTGGACAGGGTATGAAGCATTGCACTCCAATTCCAGCGAGTGACCTTCCCAGTTGTGATCTTCGAAACGAAGTAGAGGCAAAGTCACTTCAGCATTTGCCATAGTTGTGATAACCTTGGTGACATCTCCTTTGAAGTTCTTCCGAAATGCTCCAACAGTCGGTGGTTGAAAGTTCAGTGCTTCATCAGCCTTTAGATTCCTCCCATTTGGCAACTTTCCAAGTATCTTACCACTCGAGAGAAGACAATTGACCAAGCAAAACGTCGCAATTGTCCCGACGCTGAGGCATTCCAAATGCCTTGGCATGATGCTTCCTTAACGATGTAATTTGTAATACTTCCACAGAAGCTTTGCAATGAGCTTGTCTTCGTGTTTTCTACGGATGAATGGCTTGATAGTAAACTTTTAATGACGCCTAGGATCCTAGCGTGATTGTCAAATTGACAGCGTTTTCAAGTTGGAAATTGACGAGGACGCTTCGACCATTTATAAAGGGTGCACGTGCCGTGTTCAGATTTTAATGTATTCCGGTGATTACCCGAATCCTGAAAGATGCTGATGGAGGAAATCGATAGCGTCACGAATTGCGTGCAACAAGTCCAGTAATCGGATTCCCTCTTGCCAAATTGAAACAAGAGATGAGGAATTCTGAGGGATTGGATCGTGATGATTCAATTTGGTCTTGATTTAATTTAGCAGAGGATGAAGCAGAGGCGACGGAGTGTCCGTGTGAACCTGTGAAACGATGAATTAGCATTAATGCTAATTAAGCGAACAAACATTTTGTCAATTTATGCATTCAACTACGCCTCTCCAAATAAACCTTCGCATTCGTAATTGACAGGTTTTGCGATATATAGTAGAGGTACTCCTAAAAGTAATTATGCTTGCGGAATTTTATTCTCTGAATCAAAGTCATCGAGTGAGTAAAAAATCCTTCAGTAAATAATGCCAACAATGGGGAATAAAATTATTAACAGTTTGTCAGCAGTAGGTGCTGGGATTTAGGCATTTTCAGCGAATTCTGGAAATAGGAATCGAAAGAAGGGCATGTTGTTGACACAGAATTTCCAGAAGAAGAAGCGCACCG
>VNWY01000886.1:0-25842 GCA_009869845.1 Pseudachorutes palmiensis | reverse complement strand
TCCAAATGAAAAATGGGATTTCTGTACCATAGAACGCCTCAGTCAAACCTTGTTCCAACCTCACCAAAGACACATCAACTATTGTCTCCAAACATGAAGAAAGCACAAGGGCCCAAGAAAGAGTCCAAGGTCACAGCAGCAGCGGTGGTGGTCGTGCCTCAAGAGACTTCGACAGGAGCTGCTTCAAGCACCACTCAAGCTACAACCCCAATGATTGGTGCTAGAAGGAGTTTTTCATTGGACGAACATAGTCTGATGGCCTATTCAACCTCCATTACAGACAGCATCGAAGCCATTGAGAACTCATTGCAAAGCTCCAAAAGGAGGGAGGAATGTCTCAAGGTGTTTGAAAGACTCAAAGACAGAGGTTGTGGGGTCAGGCTCCAAACAATATTCAGGTAAATGAAACAATAATTCTAATTTATAAAATAGGAGAATTTACTTGTAAACTTGTTTGACCCTTGTAGGGGGTTGATGACCCCATCTGAGTATCGCTCTTTCATCGCTGCAGCCGAGAGTGCAGCTGCTGCAGCAGAATCTAGCGGGGTTAGCAACCCCGTAGTGCGAGTTCCATCTAGCGGTGGGACTAGTCCAGATCTCAAGTCTGTTGGGAAAGAAAACGAAGAGTCTGGGCCATGATTTAATTGATAAGATGAAAAAGTACTTTATATAAAAGGGATTAATTAAATTGGTAATTGAATTAGACTGAATAAATTGATTAATTGTTAATGTAATTGAGTATAAGTATCTTTTAACCCCACTGAGAGGGAAGTGAGGCTATTGAATCTTGTTTATCAATCAGCTGTTTATATTCGCAGTATTCATAGTGGGCGGATTCCCTTTGTAAAATAAGATATTAGGAAAGGTCAAGAGGTCACTAGTCACTCAAGACTTGTCCACATACTCAAAGGGTAAGAGTACTTTAATTAGCAAGTAAAATATCCATTTATATCAAGTGGATTCATTTCAATTTCATTGTAATGCATTCTAGACCGGCAACATTAATGGGAACTTTCGTCAATCACAACACAAGAAATTAATAGACACTAGTCAATTGTTACCTGCACTGCTGAAAAAATGCCGTTGTGGCGGTCACGACCTCGTTTCTTGTCACTGGACGTTTGTCCAGGGGATCGTCAATTTCAAAATGTCCTTCTCCTGTCATTTGCATTCATGCTTGTCTTCACTGCCTTCCAAACTATGAGCAAGTACCTTACAATTACAATCATCAAGACTTTGTTTTAATCTACTTTTAATTGTAGGTAACATTGAAGAAGTAGTTTTGGAATCGGTACACGTGGGGAATGGATATGTTTCCCTTGCGATCATCTACACTGTCTTTGCTGTCTGTAACTGGGTGGCTCCTTCGATTGTGGCAATTCTCCATGTCAAGTGGTCCATGGTCTCTGGTGGGGTCCTGTATGCCCTCTTCATTGCCAGCTTCCTCTACCCCATTGATTGGGTCCTGTACGTCATGTCAGGAATCCTTGGGCTCGGTGCAGCGGTCATTTGGACTGCGCAAGGGAGCTATCTTACGCTTACTTCCACACCAGAAACAATGAGCAGGAACTCTGGCATCTTCTGGGCTATTCTACAATGCAGGTGAAATATCCACACAAATAACGTCCATTAAAACATATATAATTATGTATTGTATTTACAGTATGTTCCTGGGGAATTCCTTTGTGTTCTGGCAGTTTGAAGGGAAGCCTTCGATTGATGCAGCTACACGAACATTGGTGTTTGGAGTTCTGACTGCTGTCGCTATTGTAGGCGTCATTTGCCTCTTCTTTCTTAGGACACCTCAAGAGTTAGTAAAAGTGGAAAATCCCTTTCATTTGTGTAGTTTTAATCTTAATTTGCAGGCAGGAAGTTGACCTTCTGAATATTCAGACGCCAGTTGGAGGTACTGGCCCACTCCAAGCATTTAGAAAGTCATTGACTTTATTCACCCGAAAGGAAATGTTGCTCCTCTTCTGGACATTTCTGTACACTGGGATTGAACTCTGCTTCTTCTCTGGCGTCTACTCTGCTGCAGTTGCTTTCACAAGTCTGTTGGGGACTGAAGCCAAGAGACTGGTGGGACTATGTGGGATACTCGTTGGAGCAGGGGAAGGTAATTTAAATTCTCTTTGAATTTGATCATTTGATTTGAATTGTTTTCTTTTGCAGTGATGGGTGGATTTACATTTGGACTGCTTGGGAGTAGAACTGTAAAGCAAGGTCGTGACCCCATTGTGCTACTTGGATTGGTTGTTCACACCCTTGCCTTCTACTTGATATTCCTCAATCTTCCAAATGCTTCGCCAATGCGACAAACGGATGACTTTGCTTACATCTTCCCACCTTCTGCCGGTGTCGCCATGCTCTGTGCATTCCTCCTGGGTAATTAAACAATTCCCAATTCCCAATTAATCATTGTGTAATTGATTTTGGTATTTCAGGTCTTGGTGACTCTTGCTTCAACACTCAGATTTACTCTATCCTTGGAGGTCTTTTCCCAGAAGATTCTGCCCCTGCTTTTGCCTTGTTTCGTTTCACCCAGTCAGGAGCAGCTGCTGCTTCCTTCTTCTATTCCTCTTCGCTTTCACTCCGAGTGCAACTGGCTATTCTGCAGGTCTTTTGCATCGTGGGTTCTTTCACATTCTTTGTGGTTGAATGGGAGACTGCGCAGAAGAGGAGAGATCTGGAAGTGGAGAGTCTCATAAACAACACTCAGGACGATGAGGAGGATGAAGAGACTGACGAAAGTGATGCTGAACGAACAAAAGAATCAAATTAATTTATTTAATCAAGTCAACTGAAATGGTCTAAGCTTTAGTGATATGGGCTGAACGGGGTTGGAAACAAAATGTGTGCTACTGTAAGGGACGAATTAATTGTTCATAAACTACATTCTAAACTGTGTATCTGAGGAAATGGAATCTAAATCAACTTTTAATTGAACAACTTAACGCACTTTGCTGAGTCTTGTCAGTTGATCATGCGCAATGATACAGGCAAACAGCGACAAACTTTGAATTTTCAGCCATTACTGTTCTTTCTCAATGGCAGGCAAGACGCTAAGGGCCAGTTTCAGCAACTCATTCTCCTAAAAAGAATAATTTTCTTAAACTTAAGAATAATGTAGATTAATGTTACTAACTTGGACATGACGACGCTTGCGCAAGTTCCTTCCATAGTAGTAGAATGGACGGTAGGGCCCTTGCTGGAATAAGGGCCCAATTAGTCCAACGACGAGAGACACGAGGAGTACTGCCACAACTGCCCAACCAATCCACATGAACACTGGCGAGTTCATGTCGAAACCACGCCCAACTGACACATCGGTCATCACTGCTGGCTCCTACAAAGGTCATTCAATGTGAATTCTGAACTAACTATTTGCCAATTATGTTTACTTTTACCCCGTTCTTAATTGGTATTGATAACTCCTCCATTGTTGATCTTTTGGAGACCTTCAAGGGATGAATTCTCTTTTGGAAGTAAAGGATCTCTGAGGAAGGATCATTTGAAAGGGTCCTTGGAAAGGGATCTCAAGATCAAATCTATTTAAAAGAATTCAACCTTGAATTCTTCCATCAAGGGCTTCAAAAAACTACCTAAGGCGTTTGTCATCATAACGGGACATGAAGGGCCCCCGTGTCCACGAGACACTTAGAGACAAATAGTGCTTCACAGTTCTGCAATGCACCCCCAGAGGTAATCCACATTTTCCCATCAGTGACTTAAATGGTTAGAATTGACCCCTTGACCCAAAAGCCGGACTATCAGTGGACTATCCGACATGATAGTGCACTGATTATGATATAAAAAGACTGTCATATTTCCATGTTATTTGACACACATTTGCCTACTTCAAGCTCTGCTGTAAAGTCATTATGGTGTCCAACACTTTTGTCTTTTGTCTTTTCCTTTTCATTCAAGGATGTTCCTGTTGGAGTCAAGAGGATGAGGAAGTAATGGACGCCTACATTGAAAATACATTTATGGCATCCAACCACATCCCTGGATTGATTCTGACTATAGTTGAGAATGGAACTGTTGTGGTGGCAAAAGGATATGGCCACAGGGACATTGAACGTGGACTTCCGACACATGGCAACACTCTAATGTCTATCGGGTCAATCACAAAGGTCAGACATTCAAGTGGCAACATAAAGTAAAGTTTCATTGTTTCACTGTTTCAGGGTCTTCTAAGTACGTTGATAGCAAAGACACTTCATGAGACTTTCCCTGGACTTGGGGCTGGGGTTCTGGACACTCCTATTCAGACCCTTCTGCCAAATGCAAACATCACATTCAGCGATAGGTCATTGGAATTGTCTTCATATGATGGAAATTTTATTCCATTTTATGATTGTTTCAGGTATCGCTCAGAGTCAATGTCATTCCGTGACCTATTGAGCCATCGAAGTTGCTTGTTCTCCCCTGACCTTGACATAACAGTCTACTCTGTCCAATCCATTGAAGAGAAGAAATAGTAATTATGAAATTATTATTATTATTATTATTATTATTATAACAATTGCTTATGCTTTACAGTAGAACGAGGTATTTGATGGAATCTTGTCCATTTCGGACTGGTTTCGTTTACAACAACGCCCTCTATGGCCTTGCGGGAGAACTGCTGGCAGACATCAAAGGAATCCCACTAACTAAACTCGTAAACGTCAATTGGACAATAATTGTTGACCAATTGAATTGTATTCTGTGTTTCCAGCTTCTTGATTTTATGATTGAAATTGGGATGGAAGGGTCTTCGTATTTTGACAATGAAAACCATTTTGAGAAATTGGAATTCTTGTCCTCTGGATACTATTTGAAGAATCATGGAACGCATTTGTTTAATCCAAATCTCTACAGGTATTCTATGGAATCATTTCCAAATGAATTCCCTAATGAAAAGTGAATGAATTTCCAAAGGATAGTTTCAAGTGAACTTGGAGCTGGAGGTGTTTTGGCAAGTGCAAAAGGCATGGGTGCTTACATACTGTTTCATTTAAACAAAGGAAAAGTTGGAGACCATCAAGTAATCCCAGAGGTATTGAGAAATTATGAATTATGTCTTATGGCATTTCAACTTTTGAGTTTGAATAGCATGTATTCCAATGGATCTACCAAATTGCAAATAGCGGTGAAATTGATATGAATGGGAAGGATTCAGGAGGTTCAAATAGCGTCTATGGTACCTATGGCTATTCTCTTGGATTTGAACACAAAATATTCAATGGTATAAATGCAACATTAATTAGTTTTCAATTGTACATTGGTAATTCTGTCTTTAGGATGGATCCAGATTGGCCATGATGGTTATACAAATACAACATTCAATTAACAAAGAACTTTAATCAACTTTTCTTACTAGGTTACTTGCCTCCATTCCTAAGTGAACTCCAAATGTTTCCTGATCTAAAACACGGGATCTTTATAGCAACCAACGGCCCTGGTCTCATTGGCTTCCAATCTGGTCTGAATCTGGCTCATTTGGCTTCCAAAGTCTTCAGTCTTTTGGAAGGTCAGTTCCAGATTCTAATTCACATTATGGTTAATATTTTGTCATTTCTACATCAAGATGTTCCACCACTATCACCTACAACAACCAAACCAAATACTTTATTCTTTCCGATGACCTCTCCACCAGGTCACATTCAAACATCACATTTTGGATTCTTGGAAAGAGTTACGCATACGAACCAAGATCTGATTGGGCAGTACGGAAATCCCAGTCAAGGTAAAACTCCCTTCTGATTTCCAGAATCTTTTGCTGATGTTTGAACTGATGTAGGTGAGATGAACATTTTATTTGAAGACAGCGAGGAGGAAACATTGGAGATGAGATACGGGGAATTTGGGATTGGAAGACTGAGGCAGAGAACGGAGAGTCCGTTAAAGTATGTGGTCGAATGGAAGACTGACATTCTACACAATTTCTACGCTGACTGCGCCAACTACGACTGCGTCCTTCCTGAAGTTGAATTAGACTTTAGTCTGGAGAATGCACTGATTCTTAGCTCCGTAGTCTTTGTCAAAGATGCAAACTTGGAAACATATCCACCTATCCCATGGATTCCAGGGACGTGTGGAGCAACTAAATTGTAAATTGACATTTGGAACAATTAGACATTTTTATAGAAATGTTGAGATTCGTCACAACCTGACGAAAAGAGGTTTGAATAATTTAGATTAAACGTATCGTTGTTTGGTAACTTTGTAAAGTATGCACAACCTCCTGTTCCTTCAGTTAAGTCTATCGGAGTGTTGATTCCAGGGCAATAGTCGGTTTGGCTTTTGCATTGGTCCTTTCCAATTGTGAAATTGGAAGCATCGTCAGTTTCTCTTCCTAAATAAAAGAATCCTGTCATTAAATGTCTACTGAAGACGAGTTTGAACTTGAACTTGCGTTTGAATTGGATGTATTTGTAGTTGCTGTTGTGTTCCCTCCACTAGAGGCACCTGGTAGCACAAGTGAATGTTCAGAACGTCGTTTCCTCTTGGACCCAGTAGCCTTTGAATTGTCAGTGGACATTGATGACTGCCAGACAGTGACTCTTCTACGCAGTGCATTCCGAACTTGTTTGTTCATCCAGCAGTGGAATATGAAGATGAAAACACCCTAACACAGAACCATATTGTTCAACTATTGTTCAACTATTGTTCAACTATCCTTTCATTACCTGTGATGCATTGAATATGGTGAACAAGTATCCTCCCACGATTGCCACAGTGGGATCATCGATGGTCACCAGAACACCAAAGGCCCATGTCAATCCCAATATGCAGGTCAAGGACAGAGTACCCACAACCATGGCTCTGCAATTAATCATCATTAATCATTGTATTTGTATTTATGGATCTAATTGACTCACTTTGACTGTTTTGCCGTCTGTTTGGCTGGTCTATTTGCATTTGTTTTGTTGAAAGCTGTGTGAAGGGCTACAATTAAGACAACCAGGTTCATCTAAACATCAAATAGAATTACAACCTCCATTTTGACATTATTTGCAAAGTATTCTTACGAGACAGACGAGGATGACTGGAACGATGAAACTCCAAATGTAATTCCCTTGAAGCCAACAACTAAAACACAAGGTAAAAATTAAGGTTTAATAATGTAAATTATATTAATTTTGTTTTACTTACAAGAGTTCTCCGCCATAAGTCGTTCCATCTGTAGAGAGATGGACAACAAGGAAGACCAACACCGTTGCAAATGGAATCCCATAAGCAACGAGTCTCAACTTGATTTTGTTTTCAGTTCCAGAATCGAATACATCCACAACCATCTTGTAAACGATGAATCCCTCGACAGCCATCCACCCAAAGGCAGACAGGAAAACAAAGTGGGCTGTCATACCCACAAATGCACAGAGACCCTGCACACAAACAACAGTTTACAAACTAATCAAAATGGAGTTTTGTTTACATTTGGTAGAGGGAAGTTGTCCCTGTCCATGAGTGTGAGGATGAGGATATTCCCCACAAGGAGACAAAGGCACAAGTGGATGGTCACACTTGACCTTGGACTCCGGACTGAATGGATCCTCTTGAAGATTATAATCGTCACAAGGAGGAGAATGGAGGACAGGGTGCAGAGTAGGCGGGTCAAAACGATGATCCCAAGGTCCTTTCCCTTTAAACAGAAATCATTATTCACAGACTCTGTGTTTCCACTTTGTCACTTACGACGTATTGATGAGCATCCATTAGGACAGCAAAGGAGGTCAAATGCTGACACTCGCATGTGGTGAATTTGGCATCAGTAGCAACCAGTTTGCATCCTTTGGAAGACCAGTTTCTGTTCAAAATGAAATTAACTACACAATTGCATTCAAATCCAAATTCATTTTATGCATTTTTACAGAGCTTCAGTATCCCAATAGACACAAACGGCACTGCCCAAGACGGCAGTTGCTTTCTCATGAGCATGGAGTCTGCGCCGTACATTGATACCCTCGCCCATCCCACTTGCTTCCACTTCATGAGGAAAAGTGATTCTAATGCCCTCTTCTACAAATACAAAGGAGGTGATTAACTGTTATTGCCATTTCTGGTGCTTTTCAATTCACCTTTGAAGTTGATTTTAGCCCCACCAGAACCATTTCGATTGGCAACACTGAAAGTAGCTAAAGCACTGTTGATTCTCTTCTTATTGGAGCAGGGGATGATGTTCTGCGCATACTCAGATCCCATGGTCATCTGCACAATGTGGATCTCATCATCAGCACCTGCAGGAGCGTATTTCGTCCAGCCTGAAGGGAGTTTGATCACAGGCTCCTTTGGCCCTTGGCCAACCAATTCCAGCCTATCATTTTCAGATGGTTTCAAGGACGTCACTTTAACGCGTAGGCCAGAAGGTCGGTTGAAATCCTTCTTGTACTTTTGTTTGCCAAACTTCCTCCCTGCCTTTGCCAATCCAAACATTGTTGACTCCATGGTGGTAATCAACTTGGTCCCAGCGGTGGCTCTTTGTCTCTACAAACAGAATAATCTCTACACTAATGTGTTGATAAGGATGTGCGGAGTTTACCTCTGGCAACTGAGCCCATGTCACTCGCTCACTGGCTACATTGTCCAGGATTGCTACTGAAGAGGACACGAGGGACTCTGCTTCCTCAACATTCTGACCCTTTCCAACGGAATCCTGGACACGGTCAACCAATGCCACAATCCCTGGGATCTCATGACCAAAATACTGTGGCTTCCCGTTCTCCCTTGACCCCCTCCTCTCCACTTTCTCCAGTACAATTGAAGTCACGTCTTTGGCCCCTTTGTTTGTCCCATGCACTGAACTTGAATACTGCAAATAGTGATGTTTCACCTGGAGACATTTTATGCATGCTTTAACATGATCAGATTCTTGTCCAATTACCAGAAAGATTGATGTCTCTGCTTCAGATACCCAGTTGGAATGACATTGGGAAAAGTCAGGACGTGATTGGATGAACTTTCCTTCCCCTCCACATTGCCACACGACGCTTCCTTGGCTGCTGTTTCCAGGGCAAGGCAGGAACCCAGTCCCACCACGGCATACTTCCCATTCAGTCCCGTAGTTGTCAGTGGCTTTGCACTTTCTTACGCAAGTGGCAGAAGCTTCAGCCTGGCCTGAGGGACTGTCAATTTGGCCCCTACTTGGGAGTTGACCTTCGTGTGAAGTGGGAATCGGGACTGAAGAATTTCTGACAATCACTACAGTGGCAGCAGGTGAAACTTCGCTCATGTGTGGATTGGAATCACGCGATGCATTTGTTCTATTCACCGATGGAACTACACTTGGGTGAACTGGAGTTGATTTGTTGAATTCCAAGACACTTTCATGGCCATCTGGATAGAGAGTGTCTGATGCATTTGGTTTCACAGGTCGCCATGGTTCGAATTCCCCGTCGTCTGGGAAGTCAGGGAGATCATATTCACTGCTCCCATTGGTTGGTTTGAGAGTTGGAGATCCAGTTGATGAAATCTGGACAGATGAAGTGCCGTTCCTCATCCCTATCTCAACTTCTGTTCGGTCATCTGGACCAAATGAATGAGACTCAAATTACACAAACAAACAGAAGAGGAATTAAAAAGTACCTTTAGCAAAAGCACCGCCGGTCCTGTTGGTGTTTTCACTGCTCCTGTTTGGCGCCGGTCCACAAGAAGTTAATTGTGAGTCCTTGCCGAATTTTACGATTCCATCTTGACTTGGTTCACCGTTGCATCCAGGCCTTTTGTATAGCTTGACACACTTGGCAGATACTTTGATTGAAGCGTAGTTGAGGTATTTCAGCTCCAGACAAATGTGGTGGGTCATTTCTTCGTAGTCTACGAGGTGCCTGAGCAAGTCACTCGTCTCTCTCACTGTCTCTTCAATCAACTCACTCGAGTCACTCCGCTCTGCTTCTAAGAAACAATAAAATCAATTAATTACCATTTCCAATGATGATTTGTCTTTTACTTTTGTGTTGTGCCAAGGGCAATGCGGGCAATGCTAGTTCTTGTTTGATTAATCTTGAATCCACGGAGGAGAGTAAAAGTGTCGCTAGATTGAGAATAAGCGCCACTTTCCAATTCCAGAAGGAAGCCATTCTTCTCATTTCAGAAGAAGGAGCTGAACTGATTCTGAAATGAAGGAAAGTAGTTGATTCCTTTGGATGAATGTTGAGGTGTGAATGTTGTATGAATGGATGATGTTTCTAGGAAGCTGTGGTGTCCTAATGGGTAGAATTCTTATCAGTCCATTTCCGTCTGATGGAAGCGGAGGTGTACCTGGTAGTGTAGTCGGAACAAACAGAGAAGATTAAAAGCCTCTCAAGTGATAACTTATGATGTCACTATTTACAATTACAATTCACAATTAGACTTTTCATGGCTCTTTTATGGATGAAAAGGAGGAGTAGAATATAGTGTGTGTGATGTGGATGAATCTAAAGTAAGATAGGAACTGTGAGAACTGGTCTGACTTTAGCTGATGTCCTGCAGTTTACTTTCAACCAAGAAGATCTGTTTTTTATGATGATGATACGGAAGACTGATCAGGGGATTCAGGTTATTATCCTCAATATACTAAACATACTAATTACACAATAAAACTCAAGGTCAACCAAACTAAACACTCAACTACAATTACAAGTCACACTATAAGTTATAAATACATTTCATTAGAATCATTAAAAACTGTCACTTTATTACATTTATTCTTTGGATTGAATTGACCATTCAATGAAAGTCCAAATGACACATTGACATTGACACAGTACCTTGCTTTTTCTTTCTAGCTTCACCATCTAGTGGGAATCTCCCAATTACATTATTTTAATGACTTCATTTTAATCGTTTTTGGATGATGAATTGAATGGTTGTGTTGACGTCATAGGAGATCTTAAGCTGATAATCATGATTACTAATTGAATGGAATTATCAACATCATCTCCACTCATAATTATTCACTAAACGCAGGATAAATGATCGTGATCTTTTCAAATCCAATTAAAGTGGGATTAACATCACCATATCCACCCCCATTGTCATTCAATTTCAACTTCCAATTCCGTCATCATCCATTAATAAATCCTGTTCCAATTCAGTTATAAAGGAAGGCGATTCTTATGGGCTTAACATTTTACGCATTCAACCATTTGACCATCCATCCAACCATTGAATTCAAAATTCAAAATGAGGCGGTTGTTTTATATCGTCTGTTGCCTTGTTTCAACTGCATTGGGACAAGTAAACTAAAACATTCTTTTGACCAATTGACCCACGGTACATATTCATTGGTTGATTCTTTTTAGACTAATTACCAGCCAAAGATTGACAACCTCAACAGTCAACTGAGTAAACTTTACCCTTTTATTTTAGTGTTGAACATATTTTATAGATTGATTCATTTCAGATTCCTTGTCCAATCAAATGTCCTCGAACCAAGGTCAAGTGAACCAGTTGTCTATGGACATGGGCAACTATGGTAACCAACTTTGGCAGATTCAGAACACGGTGAGCCAACTCCAGACCAAGTACAAAACTATTCAAGCATCAGTCACAAGGTTCGGGAAGATCAACGACATGTGGTCAAAGAACTTTAGAATTATGGAAAGCACGTTCAAAACAATTAAGCGAAGTGTCAAAGACCTCAATGTCCAATCCCCTAAAACCATTTAAATAAAATCTCCAGTTAAATATGCAATTAACTATGTTGGAATGAAGGTAATTTGAAGTTCCATTGACTTTCAATTGGAATATCATCGACATGAAATACATTTTGCTACATTTATTATTTGAATCTACGCATAGCTTGCCCCTGGTACTTTGATTCCTGCCTTCTTCCTTAGCTGTTCGAACATGTTGTCCATAATACGAAAGTTGGCAGCCCAGACTTTGTTGATTTTCTCCATCTTGAGTGTAGCGTTTTTGCTAACTGCCAACGTAGATTGCATGGTGTTGAGTGTGTTCATTATGTTTGGAATCATTCCCTCGTAGTAGTCGAAATCATTCTCAATCCAATTGACATTCTGCATGTTGTAGAATACTTGGTTCAACATTCCAACTGGCAATATAACAATAAACTTCTAAACTTTCTTGGAGTGGTTGGTTACTTACCTATTTTGGTATTCATCGTATTCAACTGTTGCTGGTAGGTTGCCTAGAAATAATGAAATTATGAATGTAGTATGTAAGTATGTTGTGCTTATTCTTTTGAGTTATTTACCTGTCCCTCTACTTTACTTGCAATGAATATTGTCAACCACACAAGGAACAAGACACGTTGGGAAGTTGTAGAACCCATTGTAGAATTCTGCCTAATGTATCGAATGAAGCCTCGATTGGAGAGTAGTGGAAGAAATATTAAACTCACTTCAACCATTTGCTACTAATTGAGCATATTATTATGATTATGCTAAGATTTTATCTTTATGGGAAATTGCATCCAAAGATGTGGTGATAAGGCTATCCATTGTAGAACACGAACTCCATTTCATTCCAGAGAAGTATTGGTGAAGCTACGGTAACTTGCATTCGTGTATTATTTCGAATGACTCAGCAACCATCATTCCGCTCCACTGGGCGCAGTATAAACGAGAGATTTCGGTAATCGCAATATCATCCACTTTTTCAACCTTCTTCAACTTCTGGACAAACAAACTTAAAAAGTTTAAGACTTTTAAATTTAGTTTTCATTTTCCAATTTACTAATTTTCTTTTTCCAACTTGTTTTAACCTTATAGGCTTTTGTGTTGGAAGCGAATTAAATCCCAAGGTAATTCCTCAACCTTCAATCAGGATTTTTAGTCTTTCTTTTAGCCTTTCAGTTGCTCGCTTTGCCATTTATTTCGTTCCCCTATAGGTAGTAGAGACTCGTGGAAAAGAGGCTACGTGTCCTTGCTCAGGTTGCTGTAATTTGAATGAGTTTGAGCAGCGAATTAGAAGCAGGGAATTCAACAAACGTCAAAGTGCAGCGCAGTTTAGCTTACATGAAACACTTGTCTTTTTTTTTTTGCAAAATACATGACGATTTACCAAGGTTGTAGACAATAGGAAGCAAATGGAACAAGGGTTGGATTGGTCAGTGGATGGAGTTATCCCAAAACTTTTTAAGTTGTCCAAAACAACTAAGGTACTAAACCCAGTCATGTTGATTACATTTACATTAAACGATAGGAGTTAAAATTGACATTATGTCTATTAGGTGCACCAATGGTGGAATGAAATATGATGGTGACCTCCACTTATAAGGAGATTCACAATGAACGAGGGTAAGGGAAGCCATTACGAGGCGTGTTTAGTAGTTTCAAGTTTTTAAGAACTTTACTTTCTTCCAGGAAATAGAAATGGACATTAGAAAGGAAAAGAGCTAGTGTAAGTTTTACAGCCTTATGGCTACCCTGTTGGCATTTCTAGTTGGAACAATTCTACTATTCCCCTTCTGGTACTCCAATTCTAATTGTTTGAATTAATGAAAACCATTCGAATCCATTTGGAGCTGGTGGTGGTTAGTTTAGTATATAAACCACCACACCTTCCACTGTATTTTCAATTCAGAACTTGAATTCAATCGACCAAGTATCCTCCAAGATAACTTCAAACCTTTCAAACCATCACTTATTCCATCCAGTTCATAAAGTAACCCATACTCTTCCAAGTATTCATTAGATACAGCCAAATACAATCTTTAGGAAAGTATTCAAGATGGCAAATATCCAGGTATTGCTCGTCCTATGCCTCCAAGTGGCAGTCATATCCGCTGATGTTGTGAGTTGACTTTACATACTTTAAACCTTTATATTATAATTTAATATTAACTTGTGTACTTGTGTTTGTGTAGGTATGGATCTACAGCCCAGGGTGCTTGACACCCTACGGTCGCACATTTGGTAGCGACGGGACAAAGGGTTTAGTTCAAGCCATGAAATGTGCTGGTAACCCAATCACTCTTGTCGGTGTTGGAAAAAATGCAGGAACGGACAAGATTTATGCAATGTATTCCTACAACAATGGATCTACATTGTACTTTGTTGCCACATTTGAATTATCCAATCACAGCAACTTCACTGTGGGCCTTGCGAAAGGAACCGTCAAGGAAGCTGAACTGACAGTTGCCAACGTCTTAACTCGCTTTGTTGTAGGCTGTTTGAATGGTATTACGGGGTTGGGTCGCACCACTGTGGATTCTGCAAAGCATGCTTGTCCAGGTATTGTGGAGGCTCTGGTGCAAGAAGGAATCAAATACGTTGCTACGGCATCTGGACTTCCTTGTCCAGATGACGAGTGGACTGGACCAGGTGTACTAGAGTACAAATAGGATTTTATACATTATCATACATTATACATATATTCTAAATTACACTTTTATTTATTATTTAATGTAAAACAATGTCACCCAGCACTGAATTTAATTGGCATTAATTCTAAATAAAATTGGACTAAATTAATCTATTTTTAATACAGTATTGTCAGAAGGGAGTTTTAATACTTCCAATGGATGTTCCATAATAGTTAATCGTGACTGGAAACACAAACGAGGAACACGTGCATCTTAGCATTGATGGAATCTCAGCCAAAAACTGGTTTTTTTATACTTTTAGATTATTACAAGATTGGCACACAAAAGATTATTTATTTCCTTGACGTGTGAAACTGGATGTGGTGGACTGTCAGAAAAGAACGGAGAAAGTCTTTGAATCTCCATTTGTCAATTAGGATTTGTACATCGTCAAGAATCAGTAACTGCAAGGGTGACTAGCAATTCATAATCTAACTAGACCTACTCTATCTTACTGCCAACCACCTTGGTTTGCATTGCTCTTCCCACCGCTGTACCCGCCTTGATTCCCACCGCTGTACCCGCCTTGATTCCCACCGCTGTACCCGCCTTGATTCCCACCACTGTACCCGCCTTGGTTTCCACCGCTGTACCCTCCTTGGTTTGCATTGCTGCTCTGCCATCCATCATTGGTATTGACGTTTCCGCTGCTAAACGTCTGCCACCCACTGTTCGAGTTTTGGCTACCACTGCTGCTGCTTCCCGACTGCCATCCACCGCTGTTTCCGCTGTTTCCACTTCCTGTGCGCCATCCATCGGAGTCACTGCTCGATTGCCATCCACTGGATGCTGGTTTCCATCCGGATGAGATTGGTCGTTTGATGGTCAAGAAGATCTTTGACCTTGGCTTGGCCCCCCATCCATAGAGTCTGTTGTACAGGATTGGTCCAAAGATTCCTCCAGCTGCAACTCCCCCGAGGAAGGCAAGTGTGGCTGATCGCTTGTTCCTTCTGCCACCCACGAGCTCTACTGCTTCATACTCTGACTCTGGAGTGTAGTCTGCAAACAATTGGAAATGAGGATATGGGGATTTGTACATATGAAATGACTGTGTGTTTTACCTTGTGAAACTACGAATGCAAAGAGTGTGATGACCAGAATGGCACTGTAAGCGTGGATCCTCATGTTGTGTTGTATTGTATGTTGACTGTTTGAATATGAATTGAGTTGTGATTGTTAGAGTGGATGTTGGAACTCCTTTTATGCGAATGACCATTGGAATCCATTGGAATTGGAAGGATTGCAGTAAACAGGTCTTCCTAAAGGAGACAAGTCCATTGCATAATAAGAATTAACTCGTGAATGTAAGGATGTAAATTCAGAATCCCACAATCCTCTTTGATAGAAAACGGAAGAGAAGACGCATCTTCCGCATTATTTAAATTAAACATAACCCCATGACCCAAAGGAACAAGAACGTAGCCACACCCTCCCGACCAACCTCAGAATCCATTGCATAATTAACCCAATTCCTCATAATCTTCTGGCTATCAACAACAAGACAAAATGAGGTAAAAAGTGAAGATGAAAGTGAGATTTTATTTATGACAAGAACATTCCTCATCCTCTGCAATAATGCGATGGGACAGTCTTAATAGGAAAATAAAACTAAAATAATTGCACAAACCAAAACCAATTTCCGGCAATTAGTTTTTACTCAAGTTTGTAAATTCATTTCATTCCAACAGCTTCTCACAAGCGAGTGTTTGAATCAAGGGACATTCACAAAAGGTTCATACATTGACCTTCTCACTTTTAGAGTTTAAAAAATGGAATTTATTTGGAATTGGAGGTTGGCTGTCTGGTTTCTCCACAATAATAATTTCTGGTCTTTTCATGTCACTGTTGCTTATTTACGTAAGAATTTATTTTGTCATCTCATGTACTGATTGTCCCTTTTGTCCCTTTTGTGTTACCACCTATTGCAGGAGAAATCCTAATTTCTTGATTAATATGATAGCAAAGGGTAGCAAGTACAACTGGATGCTTTGGAATGAAGCAGAACTAGTTGGGGATTCTTTCGTTGTACTGTCCCCTCCTGGTAGGAATTTCTTCCTTAGCTCTTCAACGATAACTGAGAATCCATCCAGGAATTCCAGACTTGAAGGAACAATTTGTTCCGCTGGCAGGATGAACCCATATCTTCCCAAATCTCTTAATTCAAAGCTGAGTGCAAGGTATACGCCGTAGAGTCCTTTGGCCCAGTCCATTGTACTACCAGCAGCTGGATCTAAACAATGTTCAACATTTCAACATTGATTCCAAATAACTCTGCTTTCGTGTCTTACAAAGAATGTCTGTAATACTGCCATAGCGGAAGTAAGTTCCAAACCTTTTTCCAAGTCCTTCAACCACTCTCTCCGCAATACGTTCCTATTCAGAACAATAGAAAAAGTTAGCTTAATATATTTACAAGTTTTGTGCTTACGTATTCCTTCTTTTCTTCTGTAGGTAGATTCACTCCTGCAACACCGTATGGGAGTAGAACCAATTGTGAGAATGAATGGATACTCCCAAAGAAAACAACTTCAGACGCAATTCCCTTGAAGTACTCAGAGATGGCGAGAGTCTCCTTCTCAGAGAATGCTTTAGACCCTCCGTAAGTGTCTGCGCAAGGGTCACTGCTCGTCCCTCCTTGCATCCATCTGAATCCAAAGTTACGATTTGGATCTGCTCCGTAACAAGTTTTGCTTCCAACTTTTGAAACTGAGCGAGTCTTACGCCAAGCTCTGTCCTGTAATACATAATAGGGAGTTGAAAAGTAGAAGGTAAGGTGGCAGATAGGAATAGAGTTGAACATACCCCAACATGTGTGTACACATATCCATCTGGATTGGCCATAGGAAGAATGTGGAAGTCAAAGTCTTCAACCCACGAAGCGTAAGTAGGATTAGTCAGAAGTTCGTTGATCAAATATGTAGTCACTGCACCAGTGATCCATTCTCTAGCGTGGAGATTTGCGTCTAACCAAATGGCCTTTCCACTTCTTCCTGGTTTGGAAATTTTGATTACTTTTATATCTCTACCTTCATAACTTTTGCCAATTGTGATGAGACTGGCAACATTCTTGTGAGCTTCAACAATGTCATCCAGAAATGAATAAATCTAATACAAGGAGTGAATAATATGTACTAACTACTCCATACTATGTTTCTGTATATCTTCTTACACTGTCTAATGTTTGATACTTGTGCCAGAAGAAGGTACTACTGATATCTACATTCGCTTTAGCTTCCTCGTCAATCAGCCTATAGTACGAAATAACAATTATATCCATTGGAATGTTGTGTATTAATTTGTCTTACTTTTGTACATCACCGATTAGTTCTACCACACTTATATTGGAACTCTTCAGTTGACTAAAAACTGTTTTCTGTAATGAAGGTGACACCATAATTGAAGAATTCCCTAGTAGAGAAGGATCATCCCAGAATGATACCTTAGACATGAAATGACGTCACTTTCCAGTTGATTTCCCATTACATTGCAATTGTATATTATATTGTATTTTACCCCATTGACTTTAGTTAGAGATTGTACGACTGCAGTTTGTTCCAAGGTGGTTGAAGTTACCCGAATAACTTTGTACCCATTGTACCGAACTTGCTGGGCAAGGCTGCAACCAAGCACCATAGCAAGGACGACCAGTTGGTTGATCAACATGGTGCAAATAGACTGAAATATTGTAAGTCTGTGGGTAACAGAGAAGTTTTATTAGGATGATGGGGACTGATAAGGTAACAAAAGAGTTGAACAAGGTCGAAAACCCTCATGTTGACCAAGTATTTTTGTCTAGACCAAGTGGAGAGTGATTAAAATAAGCCTACGTGATTACCAAACTGTTTTGACCAGTGTCTTATCTCAAATGTCGACATTCCAACACCAGCTAATTGGATTAAAGCATTCCGAATTAAAGGTCAACGGTTTCGTAATAACAAATGCCACAGTTAGATTACTTATCTACTCAAGTGTCGGGTGCAAAGGGAGCTCTTATGGTGTGGGGACGATTGAAATCATGATTGATTAACAAGTGTTTGAAGTGTTTAACATTTTTCATACAAAATTCGGCTTTATTTGTCGCTTTTTAATTCTAGACACGTGCACTTCATCTGCAACGAGTAGGTTTAAATTATGTGAAAAAGTGAGTTTTATTTAATTGATATTGAGTGAATTAGAGTAATTTGAAGCTAAACTGAACCTAAATGCTGACTTTGTTTACATGGACACGAGTAGATCGAGTGAAGCATCGATGATAGTCTGAAGAAAAGTCAACAGGGTTTTCCTTCCGAAAGTGTAGAATGAGCCAATATTGATATTAAGCCTTTTACATGACTTTAAGTACAAGAAGAATTCAATATCCATTTTCTTGTTTAACTTTACCTTCCATGATCGTTTAAAGTTTTCCACATGCTTCTGAATAATGTATCCCCAAGGGTCTAGGAATAGTCCAACTGCGCAACAACCGACGAATGTAAATGGCATGAGTGAATAGTCCATGAGGTCATCGGTTCCAAACAATCGAATTGATCCATAAAGACTCGTCGATGCAAGGAGCATTGTAAATACTTTCTGTGCTACCATTGTAATTCTCACACTTCTGTTGAACGCAGTTAACAGGATTTGAAAGCAACGGTAGGAATCCATTACAACAACCATTCGACCGAGTCTGGCATTCAGGGTCAAATCTTCCGATAGACTATAGAAAAGCATGCCCACTTTGATTGAAATATAAAATATTTCTTACTTATACTTGACCTTACTTGACTTGTTTGATCCAGAAACTGCACATGTACAACTGACAAACTGCAGGTAGTGCATAGATGGCAAAATGAAACCAAAAGATGACTATGCCGAGTGCCTCTGGTGTGAGGAAGAGAACCTTAACCCAAGGACTACCTCCTTCTCGTCCAATCACTCCAGAGTACAAACACGTTGGCAACAAGGACTTGTTAAAGAACATTCCGATTTGAGACACGGCTTGTGATAGGATGAAATAGATGAAGAATTTACATCCTTTGCCAGGAATGTCATCCTTCACAGGAATTGGTTTAAAGTCCCCTTATTAATTGAGTAATTAATTAATAATAATAATTCATTTATTATAAACTCAATATTGTGCTGTCTAACCTGATTGAGCGAGTTTTCTTTCATATCTGAAGAATAGTGTGATCCATTGGCAATATTCAACTTCATAACGGACTGTGTTTCTGTTCATAGCCAGAACTACAGTTGATGCAGAAACAAAAAAGAATTGGAGGAATACGTTGTTTGGCTCAAACGTTCCTGTGAGGACTGAATGTAGGAATCTGCCCCATCTGTAACATGCTTGAAATACAATTAAGTAGCAGCCAAGACGGAAGCAGAACCGATGCTTCTTGTCTGTAGAACTCCTGAGCACCTTGTTCTCTGAATCCCAAATACATGGTAGCATGTAACACCGACATGAAAGGGACAATACGCGATCAACTGAGAACAATGTATACGCAGACAACATTCTACAACAAATGACAAGAAAGAAAGAATGACAAAATCCAATTTTCTGTCTCTTTTGCTTTACTTTTCTTTTGTAAACAGTAAAAGCAATCAAGAGTTATTTACTGTAATTGGGAGTCATTGCTTTATACTAAATCTTGTCTGTATTCTCCTGTAACTATTCAAAATTCATTAAATTGTATTACATTTGATCAAGAAATTACTTTATAGATTATCCCCACGTGTCAAATGTATTTATACCCACTTAGTATAGATTCACTTCTGAAACTAAAGTGGCTTTGTTAGGAAAGGAGGAAGCCTGAAGTTGGTGGTAATGAGACATTTCAATTGATACTTGTGGCTTTTATAGTTCCCCTATTTAGACATTTATAATTATGTAGATCCAATTAAATCATCCAATTAAATCGCCCAATTAGACAAAACAACAAAATTCATTCTTGTCCTACACCCCGCTCTATCAGGTAGCAAATAACAATGAAAATATCCCAATATCTCAAGTCTAGTGTTTATTTAAAAAATAAAAAACTTAAGAAGTGACTATTATGATAATATTATTATCATAAATAAAGGTTGCAATCCCTTGTTCTTATTCATAACCCAAACTGCTTTCAAAGGTACAACTCCAAGTCCCTAACTCATAAACGTATAGTCCCAAAACACATTTTAGGTTTACAACTTTACAGCTCAAACGAACAGTTCCCAATTTAGCAATGAAATGATGCTGAAATTATTACTTTCTTTACTGCTATTTCTACCGTCCCATTCTGAGTCATCAATTGAAGTTATTTCTGCATTTAATTTTTCCCTAATCAACGTACACACTGATCTAATTTACATTATGCAAAACAACAGCAACACTTTCCCATCAGCACGGCGTCTCTCATCNACAGCAACACTTTCCCATCAGCACGGCGTCTCTCATCCACCTTCCAAATTGCATTTGTCCATGACGCTGGAATGTTAGAGAATGCAAGTGTTCCCTTTAGTCTCCACTACTACCATCCACTCAGCATATTCGTAAAGTCGAATCTATCCAGCACAGTTACTGATTTGATGTTCACTCATCCCACTTCATCAAGAAATAAAATAATTTGGTTCTTTGGAGAAGAACAGAAGGAACAAGTACTGGAAATGAACCACCTGAATCTCCACCTGATGGACGAAGTCTACCACTTTGTGAATGGCTCTTCTGTCGTGTTTGAAACCTACAGGATAAAGACACGGAGCATAACACAAGAGATCAAAGACAGCAGTGAATCAATCGTCAGTAGAAGAATGGATTTCAGAAAGGAAAAGCTGGATGTGGCTCATGTCGTAAGGAATCAAACCTCCATTATTCACCACCTTACTTTCATTCCCGCAGAGGGAGCCAGCCTATGCATCACAAAGTGGAAAGGAAACACTGGAAACGTCCAAAAGACAAAAATCTTGGGAGACGGAAATGGTCACCTATCAAAAAATGGCCTACATGCAAGACGTTTTGAATTTTTCGTAAGTTTATTAGTTTATTGGTTAGACAGAAGCTACGTCGTCTGTTGTAAACTCGTGAACCTTGCAGAGTTCAATTCCATAACCTAAGTTTCTGGGTATTTTCGTCTACTAAAACGGGAGTTGGTATGGCCGATGCACTTCGGAATGGGAGTGTTGACCTTGCTTTGAGCAATACACAACTCTACGGCACGGTGCAGTTCAGGTTCTTGTCAGTCACGCAAATGTACAGGTAAGTTTTTTTATTTGAAACCAAAGCGGAAAGTGATGGGATGTTCATGTAGGGAAATCTACGTGTATTACTATCAATCACACAACTCAAGAAACCGTGGATTGGAGTGGGTCGTACAACCTCAAGTGTGGAGCATCTATGGACTCTTTGCTGCTTCCTTGCTCCTTATATCTCCACTTTTCTTTTCCAACTGGACCTTGTTGGAATCATTTTCTTGGACTGCCATCGTCATCACAGCAGGAGGTAAGAAATATTCAAGTGTTGAGAACTTTGTGAATAATTCCATCTGATTCCAGGAGTGAAGGAACCAGAAACCAAATATTCCTTCCCAGCCAGATGCTTCTTTTTATCTGGATTATTCTGTGCTTTTGGTTTCCATGTTGGAAGTTCCACTAGTTTGATTTCTGTCCTCAGCGTCAAGATGGAAATAAGCAGCATGGCTGATTTGCATTGGAGAGGATACTCATTCGGAGTGTTGCAAAACTCACCGCTTGGTGATGCATTATTTGTAAGTTCAAAAGAACATTTGAGACATTCATATTCTAAAATGTTCTTTTGGTTTAAGGCTAAGATAATTTCAAAGCTATCTCCGCTTGCAGTTGCACAAGGGAATTACAGGACATTCAAGTCTGAAGAGGAAGGAGCAATGGAAGTGGTTTCCAAAAGTAAATTTGCATTCATCAGTGGAAATCTCTTTTTCATCAGTTACAAGGACTTTATCAACGGAATTGGAGGCTGCAGTAAAATGAAGCTTCTCACAATTCACGGGGAGAAACGATGGGGCAGTGCTTTCGTCAATTCAAACTCCCCATTTACAAACCACTTTAATTTTGCGTAATGATCCATTCTGAATTCTTGTTTTGTTTTTAATTTGATGTTTGAACAGGCGACTTTTAATGAGTGAGCGTGGAATTGCAAGTGTCCATTTGGCAAAAGCTGAAAGGGACACTGAAACAGTGAAAGAAGAATGTTTAGCTCAGGGCAAAGGGCCACTTCATCATCCAATCAACTTTGAAGAAGTGAACCTCGGAGTTTACATTTATGTCACAGGATTCATGGCAGCAATAACCATTTTTATTGCAGAAATTTGGAACCATCGACGACAAAAACGGAAAGAAGATCTCAAAAGTGGTGTAAAAGTTAAGATGATTGAGAACAGATGATTTATTCAAATAAACTAAACATTGAGACAGATTAAAATATATGCAAAGTATACTTATGGTTTTCCTGTAAATTGTGTGCTAACTCTATCTAGTGATTGATAGTATCTTCTTAATATGTACATTCCAATGAATCGATAGATGAGTACTGGTAAAGAAGCCAGTGGGTAAAAACTTCCAGTAGCAGCTCCCCAAATGATACCAGCAATGGTGAGTCCAGCTAATAAAGCATGGCCATACACCCATACACGGCAGTACATTGAAATTTCCTTTGAATTAGAATCCACATTTAGAATTACAAATGAAAAAGAATGATGAAATGTTTACCTTATTGATTCCAATGGTAAGGATGATATTGAATGCAAGTTGAATGACAAATCCAATCCCTCCTGCAGCTCCAACAGCAACTGCTCCCCATGCCGTCGCACCTTTAACATTCTCTGCTAATTTGGTAGTTTTTGGATCAATGGTTTTAACATGGTCAGCTACAGCTGCTACAGTCACAGTCGCACCAGCAACTAAAACCATCGTCACGATAAAGACGAGAATGTACAAACCCAACAGCACCTGATGATTTAATACATTTAATGTAGTTGTAAATGTGTACTTGTTATGTAGTAGTTGTAATTTAGTTGTCTTTGCTAACCCATTCGATGACCACGACGATTGAGCAATTGGACTTTGTGGACATGATGAGAGGTTGGATGGAGAATCAACAGACCAGGTAGGATTAACGATTGGTGGTTAGGATGTAAAGGTTAAAATGAAACCATTTTCACTCTATGTAAATATGCTCAGACTCTATTTTAATATGCTAATCCTTATCTAGTGTCCTTAATAATGCATATTACAGCACGCTATCCTTAGTAAGTAGACATGAAGGTCCTTTCCTATCGAATTTCTTACAAAGCAATCGATTGTTCTGTTGATGGACTTCCTTTGGCTGACATCTATGTGACGTAATGGAACTTAACGTGTGAATTGAACCTGTTTAGCAGGCATGCGCAGCAATCCCCTTATTGCAACCCAGTTTGCTTCCTAAGAAAACATTTTAGCAGGGCGCTGGTACCATTGTTGCACTATTTAGCCGGTAGATGTATCTGGCGTTACTTAGCTCGTCATAAGCTAACGCAAGAAGCTATTAGCAAGAAATCTTTATTTCATCAACGGTACAACGGTTAAAGTAATTTCGACAATTATTTTCCAAGTTAATTTTTAAGATGAATGTGAGGTGGTTTGAAAGTAATTAACCTAGCGGGTGCCTCTTTGTGCAGTAAACCTGTCAGGCGAGACTCAAACTGAGATTAACTCCGCATTTAACGCTTCAACAAAGTTTCTCCAAACGTGTGTTTGAATTTCCTGAGTTTCTTGTAATGGATTTTGACTGTGATCATTGCAAGGGTTCGATAGACCATGACTGGTGTCCCGTAGAAGACATCCGTCATTTCTCCAGTCACAATGGCCACAGTGGCTGCAACAATTGTGAAGATGTATCCAAGGGCGTGCAAGTACACCCAGTAGCGACACTTTCCAGCAGAATCCTGTTAGGAATTGAGAAGATACAATAAGATACAATTTTCAACAAAGCTGAGGCCATTTCCTACCTGAGTGACTCCGATGGTGAGGAGCAAGTTTAGGATAAAGTGGACGATGAGGCCTGCACTGCCGATACCCGCAAGGGAAATCATGGTCACAAATGAATGAGAAATGAAGATGGTTTCCTCCAACTTGAATGGCTTCGTTTCCGTTGCTTGGACCAAATCGTTCAAGTTCAGGTCATGCATTTTGGTAAAGAAGGCTTTGGGATCCTTCGTGAGGTTTTCAACTAAGGCTGACGTCAGCCTTTCCGAGTAATGGTCCAGCGTATCACAGAGGAGGATAAGCGCAGCAATCCATAGGACCACATACCCAATCAATAGCAACTAAAAGACGGAGTTATTAAAATTAAAGTAATTGTAACATAATTTAGAACTGAATTTACCCAGTCGATGACTGTGATGATGACAGTAGCAGTTTTCCACCCTGACATTTTCCTGGTTTTCCCTTTGGTCTTGCTTTGAAGGCGAGAGAATCAAGTATGGCTGCCAGTCTGTTTGAACATGACGAGGATTCTCCCATTTATTCATGAGGGAGGAGACTTCTGAATATATTATTGAGTCTAATCAGTCCAACCTCATGCAAAGAAGCCCAAAGGATGTAAGCATACTTGAACAAAATTCAAAACTTAAACACGCAAACCACCCACGAACGAATATCTTTCAAACTTCAAATGTCCTTCAATGTATTGGATTTCTAATCATGGGGAACAAATCAACAACAGTTTCTGAAGCTCGTGGATAAATTAATCAATTATTGTATAGATATAAAAACTCCAAAGGAAAATATTAAATCCAATTTACAATATTAAAACGTTTTCTACAGTAAAACGGACGTTTGAAATGTTCCTCACCACCTCCTTCTTATTCCTGAATTCCAATTGGATTAAATGTCTTCCAAGTACGTTTTCTAAATTCCTAAAATTCAATGAGAGACAACTGCAGCCTGGACTTCTTTTGAGCTTCCTTCCGATTCTGATTTGATGAGGATGAGAGCCCGTTCCAGCAGACTTGTTTGTACAGAACTGGACAGAGGCACTCCGTCCACAACGATTCCAATAATTTCTTCCCCCTCAGTTTCAACATTTTTCTTCTTCCCTTTCTTCCCTTTCTTTTCCTTGGGTGATACCTTCTTAGGACCACATTTCCCTACATGTTTTCTCCATCTTTCTTTTACTGCGAAAACCCTTTGGCATTTGGTGCAAGTGTACAGAGGAATCCCTGGGTTTGCATGTTGCTGTTGATGATCCAAGAATGCAAAGTGAGTTGTGAATGACTGGAAGAATATAAATGTTAAATACAGAATAAGAGAATTTTGATGTGAACTTGGAATACCTTCCGACAATTAGTGCATTCGTACAACATAGCTTCCGGAGTCTTGCCCAGATGTATTGTTTTGACGTGCCTCTTCAAATTCATTTCGTTACTGAAGCTTTTTGAACATTGGGGACATTGCTCATTCTAAAAAAAAGTGAGAAAAAGATAAAGGCTAATTCACATGTATAAACATTTCTTTACCTTTCCCTTATGAATGGTTTCATGACGTGCTAAAGCACTGGGGAGTGCAAAAGTCTT